>ML789526.1:11780-54935 GCA_009831015.1 Picea engelmannii | reverse complement strand
TTTGCTAGCATTTCTATTATGGCACAATTTATGGATATGGACACAATCTGAATCAATATTGGTTTGTCTTTTAAAAAGACCCAACCCTGAGCACCACAACGCCATTTCAAGATGTTACACACTGTGAGAGGAAGTCCAAATACTTTAAGGGCTTACTGATGGGAGGGTTGGCCAAGAAATAAATACATTGCAAGAAGCTCTCACCAACTCATCTTTCAAGTAAGATATATATTTTTTTCATTATTCATCTTAATATCAAATGGTTTTTATTCATTCCTGGGTTTTTAGTACATATGTCTCATAAATGTTAGCATTAGCCCTGGCACATCATAAACATATTTGAAAAATCTCTCAAAACTAGAGGCCGATAGCCCCATTAAATTTCCCATTGCATGTCATCCTTTCACCTTCAATGAATCGTGGGTGTTGCCATTGTCGTCATGTTGTTGTTCAAAGGAATCATCAAATTTGCACTACAATTTGCACGCATCTCAATCTCCAATTCCCACATCGTCACCATGTTGTTGTTCAAAGGAATAATCAAATGTGCATGATGATAGTGAGGATAAACATGCCAAGCATAACAAAATTCAAGAACGAAGTCCTTTTTATATGGATCTGGTTCATGTGGGTTTTTTTCAGTGAGTTTTTGCGTTGATATATTTTTTTATTCGAAAGGACTCCACATAGTTAGGTTTAATCATGTTTTTATGCATGGAATGCGATGGTTCATTAGTTCTATATTTCGGTAGGGTGATTCCCTTCATATTATTTAGTGGGATTATTATGGTAAGATTCATTTGAAGCACAATTTCCCCCCAACTTTAAATGAAATTGATTCTCTTAGCTTGTTGGTTAAACCTAAGTTAGCTTGTTGGTTAACTGCTTCTTATTTAGGCTATGTTAATTATGTATTCCCATGTAGACTATGGTTGACCATGTAGACTATGGTTGACCATGGTTGTTCATGTGTCAACATGGTCAACCATAGTGGACCATGGTTGACCTTGTTGACTATGTCTAACCATGTAGAGTGTGCTTGAGCATGTTGACTATGGTGATTTCAATCATAGTCAAACCATGGTCAATCATAGTCAACATGATCCACTCTAGTGAACATGGTTGACCATGATTAACCATAGTCATGTATAGCCTTTCAGGAGCAACCATAGTTAACCATGGTCAAACATATCCATACATACTCTACATGAACCATAACCAATCATGATCAACCATGATAATACATAAAATTAATATATTCATATATTTACAGATATTAATAAATTCATTCATATATATCATACATATATTTACAGATATTAATATATTCATTCATATATCATAGAAGATATTTATATTGTTAATTAATTAAATATTTAAGGATGTAAATATATTTTGCATTTATGTTATTAATATTTATATTTTAATTCACAAATTTATTAAGGACGTTAGTTGTAAACTAATACAACCACATTCAATTAAAAATTGCTAATATAGGTCAATCGATATCATTTTTCACCTCGTCGATTGGCTTTTATATATATATATATATATATATATATATATATATATATAGTTTTGCTAGTATATATTGGACTTTGCTCAGATCTTTATGCTGCGAATTGATTCTAGTGGGAAAGACTGAAAGTGTTCGGTGGACACATATCTATAGCGAGCACAAAGTATTTCCATCTTTGGTCTCATAATCGAACGGTTTCCTCTATTCATTCACGGGTTAGGATAGACACTCATGGAGAGTGCCTCAGATGTAGAAGTTAATACAAAAGTTTTGGAAATAATCACGAAAATACAGCTCGCTCTGGAAAAGTTGGAGAACTCTTCATTTTATACAGAATTTATGAAACAAGTGGAAAACCCAGAAATGATCGCACTAATAGAAAAGGTGATAGCCACAGACCCAGATCATTCACAGTTACAAGTCGTTCTCTATGGCGTTGGAAGGATCGAGCCTAACGAGAACACTGACGTAGAGCCTAATCACATGCAGTTATGTCTTGCGATTTTGTTAAGAAATAAATTTGAATGGGTGCATGATATCGTGGTGTACGATCCAGTACTGTCAATAGTGGAGCAAAATGCTATAAATGCCTTCAACTGCAATTGTCTCTCTGTTAACGAAAATGGCAGGAGGACAGTGAATAGACCCACGCTGTTTTTCATGCCTCACTGTGACATTACCCTGATTGACAGCGTACTGGAGGCAAACTGGACGCCTGAAAATTTGAATAAGATTATTATAATAGGCAACAGTCTAAAGGGTTACGACTTGGACAAAGGAAATTTTGAATATTACCATCTTACTAATAAAATCCAAGTCATTTTGGACAGTGATCATATGCTTCATGAAATGCCTCTTCCACAGAAAACTATTTCTTTGGACCGCACACGCCATTTTTTAGTTGAGTCATTGTATGAGAAATCCTTTCATGATTTAAGTTGGCATTTCTTTGATTGGGATGGCTCTTTACACGGTTTCAGAAGGCAGGACCCAAAACTGTTCGCATACATTGAGGAGGAAAGGATTAAGAAAAKAAAAATATATATGATTGAGAAAATACATCTGGCACGGGAAAAGTTAGAGAAATCATCCTTTTATGAAAAATTYATGGCACAAATGCACGATCCAGAAATGATCACAAGAATAGAAAACGTAATACGCACAGACCCACATCATTCAAAATTACAAGTAGTTTTCCATGGCAATGGAATGGCGAAGCCTAATAATCACATGCAKATAGCTTTTGCCATTTTATTGAGAGAAAAATTTCATTGGGTAAATGATATCGTGATGTATGATCCATTTTTGTCTACACTGGAGAAAAATGCTATGCAAGCCCTCAACTGTTCTTTTCTCTGTGGGAACAAAGATGGCATATTGTCKGTGGACAGGCCCACAMTATTTTTCATGCCCTGCTCSCAAATGTTCCAATGTATCAATTTATTGGAGGCAAATTGGACACCAGCAAAGTTGAACAAGATTATCATATTAGGTCAGAGTTTTAAACAATTTACAGAGCGTTATGGTACCAGTAAAAGTAAAGCCATCATTAACAATGAGCAAATCCTGTATGAAATGCCGCTGCCAGAAACAGCTATTAAAATACCATGTACTGGTAGTCGGCAGGACGGGTCAACCTCACCTAAAGAAGATTATTCTGTTGATCCCGATCCAGTGTATACAGAAGCATTTAATGGTTTATGCTGGCATTTCCTTAGCTGGGATCGTTTGTTCGACGATGTCCGTTCATTCTTTGGCTGGGATTTACGTTTAGTTTTGCTTAGTGCCAAAACACATCTTTTGTCCCTAAAGAATCTTTCTCAAGAATAGTCAAATAATTTCGTATATAAATTTCAATTGTTTGCCCTTTTGTCCTCTAAGCTAGTACTTTGTCTTTGCATTCTAGCTGCATAGTTATGTTAAACAAATTTTGACTTTTAGTTATTCTAATTAAATATTTTGACTGATAGTTATTTTAATTAGAAAAATCTGCATTTGGGTTAGTGCATCATTATGGTGATATAGTTGCTTAAATATTTTGAGTGTTACTTATTTTAATTTAAAAAAATTACAATTGGGTTAGTGCATTCTCATCATGATTTATGAAATATATCTCATAAACGAATGGTAATAAAGGTATGATTAACACAGTTTATTTTATAATGCATCATAGTTTTACATATTTATACTGTTTGTCTAACAAATAGTAATAAGGTTACATAATAAAAACTTGATCATTTGAGCTTTAAATTCTGTGTAATAAAGTGGATATTTGAAATTCCAACATTAAAAAGATTTTTAAGGAATAAACATTAATTTTATATATTATATAGGAAAAGTAATAAAAATACCTCACCTAAAGAAGATTATTCTGTAGGACGAGTCAACCTCACCTAAAGAAGATTATTCTGTTGATCCCGATCGAGTGTATACAGAAGCATGTAATGGTTTAAGCTAGAATTTCCTTAGATGGGATCGTTTGTTCGAGGGTTTCTGTCGCGTCCATGTGGTTGGGATTCAAGTTTACGGGTTCCATGTTTCATAACTTGTGTCAACTGGCGGTTGTATCGTTAATAATGAGTAGATGGATCAGAGATATACTCATTCGAGGTTTAGTGTACAGAGATAATGAAACCCAAGGAAATTTTTTAACACAATGGATGTGAGGACCTCTACAACACCATTTACACAGATCCGTATCTAAAAGCGGTGAGCACTTTTTTTTAGTCGTAATATGAAGTCAAGGTCAATGCATTCCATGACGGGCCAACATTTTGTGACATAAAATATTAAAACAGTAGTAAGATCTTAGAGGTAAAGGAAAAAAAACTTCTACAGGAAAACCTCTATGGGCATGATCGGTATTCTCCTGAACAAAATCTGTATGTTAGAGCCATAACTTCATAAAGAAGGCGACAATTCGAACGAATTCAATAAAGAAAATGACAAAGATGGTGTTGTAATATTAACTAGGGATAACTTAGGTGAGGTCTCTCTAAAAAGGAAACTACAGTAATGGAACACAAGGGATTAAAAGTTGAGCTCTCAAATATGTGCTCACAAAAGGACTGATTTTTAATAACCTCTATTTCAAATTTGTACTCTGTTTTTCAGATCTTGGAACTTCCTGTAGACAACGATTTAAGTTGTTGCTCTGCTACACAGTTCAATTATGGCCAAATTAAACTAAATCGATCCCTCAAGCACTGACAAGAACATAGATTCCTGAGCTAGCCGATTCCAATCAACATAGTCTATACAGAGTATCCCTTGCTTCCAAAGCGATTTCTTCAGAGAGGTCGATTTTTCAGCATAATGCATTCACCACATGATTCAGAATGCAACTAGGCATAAACTCCATTCTCAACATTTTGACCACATCTCATTCAAATTGAATGACAACATTCAGTTTCAGAGGTTCATTCTAGAATTGATATAGCACAAAATCTAGATCTCTTTCAATTGCATTTAATAAATACAAAAATAATGCGGAGACTTACATGTCATCATCCAATTCTCTTCCGCAACAATTTGTTACACGCAGCAGTGAACGCTCTATGTGCAGTTCTACGAAAACTGTCTCTTCCATTCGGTGAGCTCCCTTTTATAGTCAATGACTCCACTTCTTTCTGAAAGCAGGTCTCCAATGCAATCCACTCCTACTCACATCTTATCACGATCTCGAATGTGCTCACAGCGCCCAAAATAGCCGATGCATATTTCGTTTTGCTGATCCTTCCTCCCTCGGCAGATCAATATATTGACTCTCGCGTCTTGATCTGTTTGCAATTCCATTGCTTGGCTTGCACATTGAACAGTTCCAAGGCAATCAGATCCATGTACAATTTTTCGCTTGCAACTGCACCAACATCGATTCAGATCTGATTTTGAAAAACTGTTATAGAGGCACAGGATCCACCTGAAAGAGATATAATCCAAATCTGCAAGAAACACACCCACGATCCGTGGATCTCTTCACTTCTGTATGTAGACAGAGCAACTACACGAGGAAAATTTTCCTTGCGCGATCTCCTTGCCGGTATCCTTCGTCTTGGTCTTTGTTAAACGTTTCTGCAGCCTCACGTGTAAAATATAATGTAACCTCAACAGGCTGACTGTACACTACCAGCTGTCCTGGCTCGTTGTACTTTCTATTCTTGATTTGTTTGAGCCTATTTAGCTCAACTATTTCCCTTTGCATAGTAGTGACTTACTTCTTCATTAACTTCTTCATGTACTTGTTTTGTACTCTTCTTCATATATTCTAATATACTGTTTTCTGTTCTATTCTTTCTCTCTCCATTTATTGCTTCACAATTTATCATGGTATTAGAGCTACAGTAGTAAGCCTCTTCACACAGGCTGGAGAGCAACACGATCCTCAAACAACGCAGAGCTTACTCAGATCTTGAGAGTATTCGACACAGACTTTTCACAAGGCTTGGAGAGTTGTCTGTCATACTCTCGAAAGATCCTTGCAGGAAACTTCCACGAGGAAACAGACCGTCTTGTTGACAAGTGGCAGTAGATCCAAGTGCCATCATTTCGGCATTTCGGAGTTTGGGATATCGGAGGTCTTGTTGACGAAAGGTAACGACACTCCACGGCGAAAGTCTCGAAATTCCGAAAAGATCACAGTTGTCCATTCGTTCGGACACGTGGCGGAGATCGAGAAAACCGTCGGCATCTCGGCTACCGGGGTTTCAAGTAGACAGAGGATTTGGAGTCGCAAGTCGCGAAATCGTGAAACGACGAAGACTGTCCATCTTAAGGGGACATGTGGCAACAATCTAGGCTTAAGGGGAAAGTCCTGAAAGGAAAGGGCCATCGGCATTTCGGAGATCAGGCGATGAAAAAGCCAGAGGTTCTTGACATCGGGAAACAGGAAGTCCCGAAACACGAAATCGCGAACTCAAGAGTCGCAAAATATCGATACGCGAAGA
Source organism: Picea engelmannii (assembly GCA_009831015.1). NCBI lineage: Eukaryota > Viridiplantae > Streptophyta > Pinopsida > Pinales > Pinaceae > Picea > Picea engelmannii. The sequence continues at coordinate 48,473 of ML789526.1, read as the reverse complement.
TCGGGGAATCTAGGAGCTCCTCTGACTCTGGATCAGTTCACGACCAGAGTCATGGGCATCGTAAACCAAATCAGATTGACTGATGAAACCATCACTGATCAACGAATTGTTGAGAAAATCCTCAGAAGTTTACTAAAGAAATTCGAAAAGGTTGTAACAACAATCCTTGAATCCAAGGATCTGTCATGTTTTTCAACATATGAACTAATTGGTTCTCTGGTGACACATGAGACCAGACTGCATCTCACAGATGAGTCAATCGCCAATGCTTTCAAAACACAATTCTCCTTTAGCAGAGGGAGAGGTAGAGGGTGAGGCAGAGATCACCAAGGAAGAGGGAGAAGTCATAGAAATCCTCATTCCAGTGGAGGAAACAAACAACAACAACCGAATCAGCACTTCCAAGCACACAGCAGCAAAATCAGAATCAGAGTTTTCAGCCTCAAAGAGGCAGAGGGAGAAGATCAAATGAGAAATCAAGCATACAATGCTATTACTGCAAGAAGTATGGGCACTATGAATCTGAATGCAGGAAGAAGCAAGCAAATCATCTCCCAGACAGAGCACATGTGTCAAATCACATGGGAGAAACCTCAGGAGGTATGTTTCTCTCATGCCACAAGACTGAAGAACAACCTAAAGATCCCTGGTTGCTGGACAGTGGATGCAGCAATCACATGACAGGTAACAAAGATTTACTTTCATGCATTGATTCTTCAATCTCATTTGATATTACACTTGGAAATGATTACTTAGTCAAAGTTCAAGGAAAATGAACTGTTCCTATTCTTACTAAATAGAATGTAAAGAAAGACATAAACAATGTCTTTCATGTTCCAGATCTGAAACATAATTTGCTAAGTGTAGGACATCTCATTGAACATGGCTATAAGGTACCTTTTGAGGGAGCATCATGCAAAATATATGACAAAAACCCAAGCAGAAAATTGATTTCTAAAATCCACATGACTCCGAATAGGATGTTTCCCCTTACCCTCAGAACTGCAAATCTGAGTCAACCATATGCATAGAGTGCATCTACCCTAAATGAAACAATGGTTTGGCATACAAGATTTGGACATCTACCATTTCAGATTCTAAGTCTTCTTCAGAAGAACTCCATGGTCAAAGGTCTTCCTATCTTTAAAGAGCAAATTCCCCCATGTGAGTCTTGCATACTTGGAAAACATAAGAGGACCAGTTTTCCACAGTCTTCCAATCAAGCCAAACAACATTTTGAACTTGTTCACACTGACCTATGTGGACCAATGAAAACAGAGTCCATAGGTGGCAACTTTTATTTTCTAACGTTTATTGATGATTTCAGCAGAAAAATATGGATCTATTTTCTCGGACACAAGTCTGAAACTTTTGCAAAATTCAAAGAATTCAAGGAAGAAGCTGAAAAACAGAGTGGCAAATATATCAAAGCACTCAGGTCAGATGGAGGAGGAGAATACAACTCTAGAGAATTTGCAAATTTCTGCAAATCACAAGGCATTATCATGCAAACAACAACCAGGTATACTCCACAACAGAATGGAGTGGCTGAAAGGAAAAATCAGACAATAATGAATATGGCAAGAACACTTCTTAAAGAGAAAAGTTTGTCAAATACTTTTTGGGTTGAAGCGGTAGCATGCTCAGTTTATCTCCTAAATAGATCTCCAACCACAAGTCTAAAGATGGAAGTCCCTCAAGAAGCATGGAGTGGGACAAAGCTCAATGTTGCGCATCTAAGGACATTCGGATGCATATCATATGCTCGCATACCTTCCGAATTAAGGAAGAAACTTGATGACAAAAGTGAGAAATGTATTTTCACTGGATATAGTGAAACATCTAAAGCGTACATGCTTTACAATCCAATCTCCAAGAAGCTAATTCTCAGCAGAGATGTAAAATTTCTGGAAAATCAATTCTGGAATGGTTCAGAAAATTAGCAAATGGACAGTCAAAATCCATTGCTGCAAAGTTTTGAAAACGCAGAAAATTCAGGATAGCAAGTACCTCAAACTATTCTTCCAAGATTGCAAGTACAAAGACAAACTAAAAATTCTCAGGATAACTCAACTTCAAGCAGAGAATCATTCTCTGAACCACAAAATCAGAGAACTCAAAGTTTGAGATAAATCCATCAATAGTTGGATGACTTTGAACAACACAACCTTTTTGCTTTAATGTCATGTCAACCTACATCTTTTAAGGAAGCAGTTAAGGAGCCACATTGGGTTCAAGCCATGAACCAAGAAATTGAATCCATTGAGAAGAACAAGACATGGTATCTTGTTGATTTGCCAAGTCACAAGAAGAGTATTGGTGTCAAGTGGGTTTAGAAAATTTAACACAATGAAAAAGGGCAAATCGAAAAACACAAGGCAAGACTTGTTGCCAAAGGATTCTCACAACAACCTGGTACTGATTATGGTGAAACTTTTGCTCCAGTAGCAAGATTAGACACTGTAAAAACTCTATTGGCCGTAGCATCCCAACACAAATGGCAAGTATACCAGATGGATGTCAAGTCAGCATTCCTGAATGGTTTCTTAGAAGAAGAAGTTTATGTCGATCAACCACCTGGATTTGAAGTCCAAGAGCAACCAGCCAAAGTATATCGGTTGAAGAAAGCCTCGTATGGCTTAAAGCAAGCTCCAAGAGCTTGGTACAGCAGAATTGACACTTACCTGATCCAAAGTGGTTTTAGAAGAAGTCAAAATGAGCCAACTCTTTACACCAAAACAGATCAACACGGTAAAATTTTGATTGTATGTTTATATGTTGATGACATGATCTATACGGGAAATCTTGAGTTAACAAATTTTAAAAATGCCATGCAATCTGAGTTTGAGATGACAGATCTTGGCATCATGAAATATTTTTTAGGGATTGAGGTTGATCAATCAACCAAAGACATTTTTGTCTGTCAGAAAAAGTATGCAGCAGACATCATCAAAAGATTCTGCATGGAAGAATGCAATCCAACAGAAACCCCTATACCCCTAGGCACAAAATTGAGCAAGAAAGATGAAGGCCCTATAGTGGACCCTGCTCTGTAAAAACTCTTAGTAGGCAGTTTGTTGTATCTTATAGCAACTAGGCCTGACATTATGTATGCAACCAACCTTGTTTCCAGATTCATGGAATCCCCAAAAGATTCTCATTGGAAAATGGAGAAACGAATTTTGAGATATGTTGCAGGAACTCTCAATTTTGGCTTATGGTACACTAAATCTGATAGTAATCAACTTTCTGGTTACACAGACAGTGATTTTGCAGGAAGCCTAGATGATAGGAAAAACACATCTGGACATGTTTTTCAACTGGGCACGAACCTGATCTCATGGGCATCAAAGAAGCAGCCAATTGTTTCAATATCTTCTGCAGAGGCAGAGTATGTTGTTGCTACCTCAACTTCTTGTCAAGTTGTGTGGCTGAGAAGAATATTGAAAGATATGTCACATACAGAAAATGATCCAACTCCTATTTTCTGTGACAATACTTCAGCAATTGCTCTATCCAAAAATCATGTGTTTCACAAGAAAAGCAAACACATTGACACTCATTTTCATTTCATACGCGAGCTAGTCAATAATGGTGATATTGCACAAAAATTTTGTGGTTCTCGAGATCAGCTTGCTGATATCTTTACAAAGCCACTGGGAAAATCGATTTTTGATTTTCAAAGACAACACTTAGGCATAATCAGTGTTGATGCTTGTAACTGTTGAGTTTAAGAGGGAGTGTTAAATATAATGTAACCTCAACAGGTTGACTGTACACTGCCAACTGTCCTAGCCAGTTGTACTTTCTATTCTTGATTTGCTTGAGCCTATTTAGCTCAACTATTTCTCTTTGCATAGTATTGAATTACTTCTTCATTAACTTCTTCATGTACTCGTTTTGTACTCTTCTTCATATATTCTAATATACTGTTTTCTGTTCTATTCTTTCTCTCTGCATTTCTTGCTTCACAATTTATCATCACGTTCGAATCTGTGCATATCAGATCTTGTCTTGCTGGGACATCATGGATTTTCAAGCTCCTCTTTCACTAGATGCTCTCGTTGCACCTCACCATCGATCCACGCTCACCGTACTGTCGATCAATACTAGCGAATCCATATTAGAATGCTTCATGGATCAGAATTTCATGGAGAATATTAGAATGGTTCATGGAGCACTACATGGAGAATAGCCAAAATTTCATTTTCATAGATTGGTTGGCCCAAATGTCACTTTGACAGTTGTTTGCTAGTAAAAGCCAAAGGCTGACCATATTGCATAAGGATTTCTCGAATTTCTCTCTCTGAAGCATCACATTGTAGTACAAAGCTCTTTGTGAAATCAGGAAGGGTTAGGACTAGAGTGGTGCACATGGCCACCTTCAAGATTTGAAAGGCCTGATCAATTTTGGGAGTCCAAGTGAAAGAATTATTTTTAAAGAGAAAAGTGAAAGGTGCCACAATATTTCCATAATTCTTAACAAATTTGTGATAATAGTATGTTAAACCCACAGGGGGGGGCTCGACATCATCTTTCGAAACATTCTTGAAAATGGCCATAAAAATATTTTGATCCTTACACTTGTGCCCAGGAAAATATTTTTCATCACAATTATAATAAAGGCCTTTGAGTTGGCATTCAACCATTTCTGCCCTGGTTAATTTATGGATCTTTAGTGAAGTGGAAGGAGGAGTGGGAGGTACTGGTGTAGTCCTTGGTTTAGCAAGGCGAAGGAGGAACATCACACAAGTTCAGTTGAGGATCATCTGTACAACTTCATCCTTCGATCACAACATTTGGAAATTGCATTTTGTGTAATATGTAAAATTAATATTAAGCACAATGTAGTGATCATGAGTATCGGTGTACAACAATGATGTTTCCATTAAATTATATTCATTCCTAATGCTGGAAGTGTAAGGATATTGTATTCTACTCAGAAATTTTACTAATAAATTTTAGATAAATGTTATGTAAATTAATTATGAAATTTTTTGTTTAGTACATAAATTAAATATCTAAAAAAGACTTGGAAAAATGCCATCGGAAAGACTATTTATAGTAACAAATTATTTGTGCTTGGGTGGTGTAATAACGAACTAAAATTAAGTTTTATTTACTCTGACTCATGGTTGATTATCCTCATGAGTTTTATTTAAAGAGATGTATTTTTGTGTTAACCAATGATGTTCGAGTCTCCTGTAACACGATCATCAATAGTAGAGTTTCCAACAATTTATACAGCGTTATGGTACCAGTAAAAGTAAAGCCATCATTAACAATGGCAAATCCTGTATGAAATGTCGCTGCCAGAAACAACTATTAAAATACCATGTGCTGGTAATCGGCAGGACGGGTCAACCTCACCTAAAGAACATTATTTCATTGATCTCGATCCAGTGTATACAAAAGCATTTAATGGTTTATGCTGACATTTCCTTAGCTGGGATCGTGTGTTCGACGATGACCATTCATTCTTTGGCTGGGATTGAGGTTTAGTTTTTCTTAGTGCCAAAAGATATATTTTGTCCCTAAAGAATCTTTGGCAAGAATACTTAAATAATTTTAGATGTAAATTTCAACTGTTTGCGCTTTTGTCCTCTGCGTTAGTACTTTGTCTTTTCAGTGTATTCTCTCTGCATAGTGATGTTAAGCAAATTTTGACTTTTAGTTATTCAAATTAAATATTTTGACTAGTCATTTTAATTAGAAAAATCTGCATTTGGGTTAGTGTATCATTATAGTGATATAGTCGATCATGATTTACATATTTGCTTAAAGTGTTTGTTTTATGAAATATATCTCATAAAGGAAGGGTAATAAAGGTATGATTAACATAAAGTTTATTTTATAATGTGTCATGGTTTTATTTTATAATGTATCATGGTTTTATTATACTGTTTGTTTAGTAATAAGGTTACACAATAAAAACTTCATCATTTCAGCTTTAAATTCTGTGTTAAAAAAGTGGATATTTGAAATTGCAACATTAAAAATATTTTTAATCGGTAAATATGGATAAGCATTAACCTATAATAGTATGTATAAGAAAAATAATATAAATAATAATAATAATTTATTTTAAAATTAGACTTAAGTCAACACTAAATTGATGTATGTGACTTTCATGTTTGTAGGATAAGAGGACCTCCTTCGACTATTAAAGTATAATAAAACATTTAGAAACAATATATAATGATTTTCATATTATATATATATATCTTTGTGAAAAACATTGAGACAATTTCCATATTGGAAACATTTAATGATTAATAAAAAATATAAAATCACCCACCAAAGTAAAACTAAATCCACCTAATTTGACTTATATAAATGAGAGAAGGCATATGTAATAAATTTTAATAAATTTTAATAAAGTATTAAAGTTCTACAATTAAAGTTCAATAAAGTATGTCAATTCCGGCTAGCTCAATGGTTAAGGTGTGGGTTTATTTTGTTAGACGACCTGAGTTCAATGCCCTTATGGTGAGTTTAGTTGGGAGGAGACACCAAAAATTATAGCTAATCCCTGAGTGATTTTGACGGCTTAGATGCCCCTAGGTATAAAAATTAAAAAAATAATAATAAAGTATAAAAGTTTCATTAATTAATAAAGTTCAATAAATTTATGATTATGATGATGATGATGATGATGATTAACGTCCACTAAGACCGAATTGGTCTATCAGACCTTAGAGAATCTTTCCAATATCACCATAGTTTTATTGAGTTAAAGGTTAGGAAGGTTCGTAGTGTGACAACTATTTCGAAACTAAGATCCAATCTGGGTATAGGATGGACAATCTAAGAGAAAGTGTTCTTCATATTTAACCTTATTAGTGTCACAAAGGTGACACACTCTTTCATCCCATGGTGTTTTAGGAATTGACCAACACCAAGAAGTAAGGAAAATGATGTAAAGATGAAGAGAGGATCTAGCACAGATCCAAAATCCAATTCAGCTATGAGAATTAAGAATAGTTGAACATAGATCACCTTCTAGGAAGCACCATTGCTCAAATAGTCATAACTTCCTACTCAAAACTCAGATTTGAGAAAGGGAGTAGTCGTTGGAAAGGTTTGGAACAATAGAGTACAACTATTCACCTAGAAATTGTTTATGGACAACAAAATTTCACATAAAATCAATAGAAAGAATTATTATCATTTATAAACCAGAATTGTACATGTTTTCATGGTTTTGTTCAGACAATTAGCTTGACAAGAATTATGTGGGTTGCACACTTTTGCAGAATTTTCATCTTCCAAAGCATAACAAAATATTCATGGATTACAGAGAGATAGAGGATGCACAAGAGGCTTACAATAAGCAAGATGAGGTTAGATGAATGAATATCCATCTGAGAATTGAAGGAACCAACTAAGGATGAAGACATAAATCTGGTGGAGACCATTAGAAAATTGCAGACAAATGTCCAGAGCCACAAAGATGATAATGAAAGGATTATGAAGGCCAAAGAGCAGCAAGAAGACTTCAACATGAATTTAATGAAAATCCTGGACAAAATTGAGAAAAAGTTAGACAATGAGAGTGGCTCCAGCAAGTCAGGAAGCCACAAGACCCCTGAGAAAAAAGAAAGATCAAGGAGTGGTAGTAGACATCACCATCACTCCCAAAAGCATTTCCATAGGAGAGAACACAGTAGCTCAAGTCCATCCCCTGCTAGGAAGCATAGGAGGTCTGGGGTGGATGAGTTGAAAGGAAAAATGAATAAGATCAAACCTCCTACTTTTGATGGAGAGCGCAAAAAGGATGAAGATGTTGAGACATGGTTTCTAGGCATGAGAAGGTACTTCTAATTGCATAAATATTTTTCTCATGCAGAGGGAAGAATTATAATCTATCATTTGAAAGGAAAGACATTTATGTGGTGGGATCAACTTATGCAAGTACAGTACATCAAAGAGAAAAATGTGACGTGGAAAGAATCAAAGAAGTACTTTGAGAAGAAATACATGACCAAGAGGTATTATGACAAAAAGATGAATGATTTATTTGAACTCAAGCTGAGAAGCATGACAATTCATGAGTATGAAAGGAGATTCCTAGAACTATTGAAGTATGTCTCCTTCATCAAAGATGAGACAGTTAATATCCAAAGATATCTGAGTGGACTACCATCCTTCATCAGTGACAAGATTCAGTATGATGGTCCTAAAACTTTGGAAGAAACCATAAGAAGAGATAATTTCTTGTATGATCAGTAAAAAGGAAATCCTACCTTCCAGAAGGCTTGGGAGGACAAGAAGTTTAACAGAGAACTAAGGAAGAAGGGGAGAAAGCCATCATTCTTCAGGAATAATCCTCGGGGACAACTAGTTTTTAAAGAGCCCAAGATGGTTGAGGCAGATGGGAAAATTCCAAGGCATCCACCGATGTAATGTTTGGGTTGTAAAGGAGATCCTAAGTATAGGTATTATCCTCACAAAGTTGAAAAAGTGAGATCTCTCCACAATGTCCAGCAAGCATAAACAATGGAGGAAATGGGAAGAAGTGTGTCAAGGATCTATGCATCCCTCGACAACAAGCAAGTAGAGTTTCAATCACACATGATTGAAGTAGAAGGTATGATCAATAACCATGCCTTTACTATTTTAATTGATTCAGGGACTAGTCACAACTATATAGATCCTAAGGTAGTGGAAAGATTTCAATTTCCAAGATGAAAGCATGAGAAATGTTGGCTGGTGTAGTTGGCTACAGGAGCCAAGAGAAAGGTTATTGAGTTGGTTAAGTCATGTCCATTGGGCATGAACGGGATGAATACCAAGGCGGATCTGAACATCTTTCCTTTGTGTTCATATAATTTTCTAATTGATATGGATCGGTTGGACCAACACCATTCCATCTTAGATTGTCGTACCAAGGAAGTCACTTACCTAGATGAGGAAGGAAACTCAAGAGCATTCCAAGGAATTCCTAGGGTGTTCATTGTGCAAGAAATATCAGCAATGCATTTGAGGAAGTGTTATACCAAGGGTTTCCAAGTGTTTGCAGCTCATATGGAGGAAACACCTAAGGATAGGGTGCCAGATCTAGAAGATCAAGCAGTCCTAAAAGAGTTTGAGGATGTGTTTAAGGAGATACCAGGACTACCCCCCAAAGAGATATATTGATTTCTATATAAATTTGATGCCTGGAGAAGCTCCAGTGTCAAAGACTCCCTACAAAATGAGTACACCAAAGCTGAATGAGTTGCAAATGTAGCTTGAAGATATATTGAATAATGGGTACATATGCCCAAGTGTGTCACCTTGAGGTGCCCCCGTGTTATTTTTGAAGAAGAAAGATGGGACCTTGAGATTGTGTATTGATTTCAGGAAACTAAATAAAGTAACTGTGAATAACAAGTATTATTTGCCAAGGATTGATGATCTCTTTGATCAGTAGAAGGATGCAAGGATATTCTCAAAAACTGATCTCAGATCTGGATATCATCAAGTAAGAATCAGAGATGAAGACACCAACAAAGTTGCTTTTAGAACAAGGTATGGTCACTATGATTTTATAGTGGTTCCATTTGGGTTATCAAATGCACCAATTGTTTTCATGTGTTTGATGAATGATGTTTTTCGAGAGCACTTAGGCAAGTTTGTCATTGTCTTTTTGGATGGCATCCTTGTATATTCCAAAATAGAAGAAGAACATGAGCCTCACTTGAGTATGGCGTTGTAAGTGTTAATACAACATCATTTGTACGCCAAATTGATCAAGTGCCCATTTTATTAGAACCAAATTCATTATTTGGGGCATATTATATCCAAAGAAGAGATAGCAGTGGATTCTGAAAATATTGAGTCCATTAGAGGATGCCCAACACCCAAGAATGTGACATAAGTTAGATCCTTAATGGGTCTAGATGGCTAGTACAGAATATTCATTGCAAGGTTTTGAAGGATTTCTCACCCAATCACTTCCTTAAAAAGGAAAGGGGTGAAGTTTTAATGGGTAGTGGAATGTGAAAAGAGCTTCCAGCAATTGAAGCACTTGTTAACCAATTCTACGATTCTGAGAATTGAAGATCCTAATAAGGACGTCATGGTTTGCATAGATGCATGAAAAGAGGGACTTGGAGGAGTCCTCATTCAGAATGGTTTGGTAGTATGTTTTGAATCCATAAAGTTGAAGGAGCATGAAAGGCTCTATGCCACTTATGATTTGGAGTTGCATCCATAGTACATGCCTTAAAGAAGTGGAGGCACTACCTCATGGGAAATAAATTGAACTGAGGAAAGACCATAATGGTCTGAGGTATTTCTTTGATCAAACAACTTTAAATTCCAGACAAAGCAGATGGTTGGAATTCCTCTGTGAGTATGACTTTGATATCAGACACATCAAAGGAAGGGAGAACAAGGTGGCTAATGCACTCAACAGGAGAGTGCATGAGTTATATGCTACAACCATTAACATGTTCCAAATAGATCTTAAAGGTAGAATTTATGAGGCTGCGAAAGTAGATTTGCAGTGCATGGAGATGGTAACAAAATTGCAGCAAGGTAAAATGCAACAGATAGTCGAAGATTATAAATTGGGAGATGATGGAATTATCCTGTATAGGAACAAAAATTTTATACCCAATTCTCTGGAATTGAAAAGTATGATCTTGAAGGAGATGCATTGTTAATGACCAAATACTTGCATGCAGAAACTCCACAAAGATTCAGAGAACAATATAGAAGAACCACACTTTATTATATCAAAACCCTTGAGGTAGGGAAACACCATAGAATGGATCCTATTATGAAAGGGATCCTTTCCTGTTCACTTGCCTCTTTGAGGGGGTATCCTCCTATTGAGCTACTACTCCAAATACAATAATTTTCTTCCTCCCATTACATTGCTTGAACCCCATTATATAGTGCTACCATCACCTAAGAACATTCTAGAGGAGGAATCTTTTAGAAGTAGAACCCTCTATGAAGTCCTCTTACATTTATTATATATAAATACCCATTTATTATATCTAACTATCATAGTGGGCCTTATTTAATAATATAGTGGACCTAGTCCACCTTACATTGAATGGCCTCCACTATTATCATTATGGGCCCTTTGGGCTCCCCCACTACCTCTCTAGCTACCTAACATTCCATCCCCTTTATGAAAGTGTTGTCCACAACACTTGATGTACAACCATATACCAAGATCCCATGGATAAGTGTGGACCATAGTGTTGAAGTATACTAGAGAAATAGGCTCCCATGGATAAGTGTGTACCATAGTGATGAAGTAGAATAGAGAACCAGGGTCCCATTGAGAAATGGAAGCCACCATGCTAAAGTAGTCCAACCGCCATTGTAAACCAGGGTACCATGTTCAATTGTTCATGTGAACCCCACACGAAAGATATTGGAACCCAATAACCAACTGAAAATGATGCTCCCAATAATAACACCTATCATGTGGATCCAAGTAAGAATATCCATCCACATAGTGGGAAAGGGTCAAAGCTTAATCTGGAAGAAAAATACCGTTGTAAAATATGCAGGCCAGACACTGGTAATCATAACTAGATCGTGATGTGTCACATTGATGTGCTCTACATAAGGTGGAGTAGAGTCATTAAATAAAATACGAAAGTGGTTGTAATCGCAAAAATGAAAACTATCCATATACCAATCATCACAATCGGCCTTAAAATCATACATATATTTCTTGATTATATTCATCCATGATGTCTACCATAAGAAATATCTCCTGCATTCTATCCAATGGATCTTGAATACTACTAAGACTATCATTGAGGCCGTCTATGAGGCCATCTACAAAGTCATGCAATGTGTCATACAATTGGACGTTGAATGTTTCAGTCATCTTAGAATTTCTTCGAGGGTTTGAGAGGAAATAGCCATTGGAAACACCACATAAAATATACCAAAATAAATATATTAAAATAATTTATTCAATGGAATTGATCTTGTAACAATATGAGCACCCTATGAAAAGTTATGAACTTTGCAGTACCGACGCTGTCACAAAAAACCCAAAACAATAATTGATTTTAAATCAACGATATCTTCACTTCCAAAGATCTGATTTGGACAATTGGCTTTTTCAAATTGGGTGAAATTGTGAGAGGAACTTTGATATGCAGTTTGTTTTTGAGAAATTCAGCCTCAGATGCTACAAAAATCAGAAAAATCACATAGTCGTCCATGGAAAAAAACCCTGAAAATTGCAGATTTTAAAATGCAAGTAACTCGACTTCTCGGATTCCGTTTCTGATGATTCTTTTTAAATTGGTTTTTTTTTAATAAGAACTCATATATACAACAAAAATTTGAAAATTTTGCACCAAAACCTATATAAACCGTCCAAAATGTGGTGGCCCTCTTTTTTTTTTCCAAAAAAATGAATCTGCAAAAAATAAAAATATTTGCCCACACTTCTTACCAAGGAAATTGCTATGATACCACTTGTTAAGAACCAAATATTTTCATGCATAAACACCACAAATATTAATATAACAATATAGAAGAACCACACTTTATTATATCAAAATCCTCGAGGTAGGGAAAGACCATATAATGGATCCTATTATGGAAGGGATCCTCTCATGTTCACTTGCCTCTTCAAGGGGGCATCCTCCTATTGAGCTACTGCTCCAAATACAATAATTCTCTTCCCACCATTACATTTTTTGAACCCCTTTATTTAGTGCTACCATCACCTAAGAAAACTCTAGAGGAAGAATCTTCTAGAAGTAGAACCTTCTAAGAAGTCATCTTACATTTCTTATATATAACTACCCATTTATTATATCTAACTATCATAGTGGGCCTCATTTAATAATATAGTGGATCTAGTCCACCTTACATTGAATGAACTCCACTATTATCATTATGGACCCTTTGCCCCCCCCCCCCACTACCTCTCTAGCTACCTAACATTTCTACCTAACATGCATAATGTGCCTTATGCTAACACCCAAGATATTAGAAAACAATGGCAGCAGTCAGGAGCCAATATTATTGGCTAGGTATGAAGAAATAAATTATTGAGTACATTGCCAGATGTATGGAGTGTCAAAGGGTCAATGCTGAGCATAGACACCCAACTGGGTTGCTGCATCCATTTCCCATTTCTGAGTGGAAAAGGGAACCGATGACAATGGATTTCATCACCAAATTGTCAAGGACAAGCAAGCATCATGATTCTATCATGGTAGTGGTGGACAAGCTTACCAAGGATGCCAATTTTATTCCATTGAAGACTAATCACAAAGAAACCATTGTTGTTGATATGAATATGAGGGAGGTGGCTCGATTGCATGGTATTCCCAAGACAACTGTGTCTGATAGAGACCCAAAATTCACCTAAAAATTTTGGAAGGGATTATTCAAGGGGTTCAGAACCAATCTGTACTTCAGTACAACCTATCATCCCGAGTCTGATGGGATAACAGAGAGGGAAAAAAAATGATAGAAGATATGTTAAGAATGTATGTGATGGAAAAACATCAAAGTGGGAAGACTATCTACACTTGGTAGAGTTTTCTTACAATAATGTGTACCAAGCATATCTGAAGATGAGCCCATTTGAATCACTTTATGGCATAAAGTGCAACACTCTTGTAAGCTGGGACAATCCAACTGATAGGGCAGTGATTGGGCCATGATTTCTTAGAGAAATGGAAGAGAAAATGTTGAGGATTAAACAAAATTTAAAGGTTTCCCAAGACAAGAACAAAATCTATGTTGACAAGGGTATAACTCACAGGTATTTTAAAGCGGGTGATCGTGTATTCTTGAAGGATAAGGCCAACATAAGTTCACCGAAGTTGGGAAACTGTTCCAAGTTGGCAGCTAGATATTGTGGACCATTTGAAATCCTACATAGGATTGATTTAGTAGCTTATATGGTTTCATTTCCTACATCTATGTCTGTTCATAATGTATTCCATGTATCATTACTCAAGAAATATATACCTGATTCAAATCATGTATTTGATTGGAATGTGATTTAGTTGGAGGAAGAAGGCACTATCCAAGTGCATTTGGTATGCATTATGGACAGTAAAATCAAATAGTTATGGAATCGAGCCATAGGGCTTGTAAAGGTCCAGTGGACTTGGTACAGTCTTGAAGATGCTACTTGCGATAATGAGCATGCAATGTAGGCAGAATACCTGCATCTTTTAAAAGATTTTGAAAATATTGTTGATATGGTGTAAAAGAAAAATCTGATAGTTATTTTAATTAGAAAAATCTGCATTTGGGTTAGTGCATCATTATGGTGATATAGTTGCTTAAATATTTTGAGTGTTACTTATTTTAATTTAAAAAAATTACAACTGGGTTAGTGCATTATCAACATGATTTACATATTTGCTTAAAGTGTTTGTTTTAACATAAAGATTATTTTATAACACATCATGGTTTTACATATTTATATTGTTTGTTTAACAAATGGTAATAAGGTTACAAAATAAGAGCTTCACTCTAACCAGACAAGACTGCAGAACAACAAGAAGGTCCATGACTTAGAGGACTTCCTAACAAGTTGGTTTGATGGAGCAGTGCAATCTAATGGAGATTAGAGTGGTGCAAGAGGGTTGATCAGAATTACAAAAAACTCTTTCTATAAATGGACCTTCAATCATGGCTCGGGCATCAACACCAGTGTTATTGGATAAATCAGGGAAAGCGTCATGTCCTGTCTTTTTTTGTGCTAGATCCAAGTGGATCTAGGTAGATTAGTTTATGTCCAATTTTGTTATTGGATAAATCAGTGAATGCAAACATAAACTAATCTCCCTACATCCACCTGAATCTAGAACAAAACAAGACAGGACATGACACTTTCCCTAGGTTTCTACCATTGAATTTATCGTCAAAGAAGGAGTGTTGGACATACCTCTATATATCGCTTCCTTATATCTCTTTGTCCTTTCTTTGCTCCGATGCTCTTGTGAGATCAGATTTGCAATAACACAAGCCAACCAAAGTGAAAGCAACAATTATAGATTCAATGGAAACCTAAACATGTGATCTAGGAGTCATGTAATAAAATACTAATGATTTTATAAGAAAGAGACATGTCGCTGTATCATATTAAGTAAAAGTGGGAGATAAAACCAGAGTGTCTTGATGTCGCAAGTTCCCTTTCGGTGGTCCTTTGTTCCAACACAAACATACACTTTCTTTGAAATTGCATGAAGATAATCCACAAAGCTTGATGGAAAAATGGAGGCCTCAAGCATCAATTGTATCAGGATTCTTGCTTGACCTTGCTTAACCTTTTCTATGAGAAATCCATTATTATATAGAAGAAGATGAAGTGGTTACTAGGATGAGGATGATCCCACCAAATCAGAAAACCAGTAAGATCACAGCCATACAGACGCCACCTCACATTCTAGAAGATTGTCCTTCTAGAAACTTTGTGAAACTTCTTCCTTTCCTTAGCTTCAAGCGTCACTGCACCCTGCCTATATAGAAGCATGCGGAAATCCCGTAGGCTAGGCATAGAGAAGCCTACGAAAATCCTTGATTTCTGCACTATGTACCACTGTCAGCCTACGACATCATTCTAAAAATGTGCCTTATAGGGGAAGACCTCAACCATTTTCCTCATGCGAAATGTTGTTTTGGAAGCCTGAACACATGCCTATGGGGTCATCATCAGAGTGACCAAAAAAATGTGTAACACCAGGGAAGAATTATTGGGCGCTTGGGCCACGCTATACTTGGCATCTAGACTTCATATTGAAACCCTCCAGATACTCGGGGACTCCAGGACTATTATTGAGTGGTTTAACAACAAGGGTGAACTACAAGAAATATCTCTCTCTGCTTGGAAGGAAAAAATTAGACTACTTCAGCTCGCCTTCAAAAAACTCAGCTACAAACACATCTATCGTGAACATAACAAATCAACAAACCATCTATCAAAGGCTGCTCTTCACAAAAAAATGGATATCGTAACTTATAATCACTGGATAGATGGTCATGAGGGCCCTCCTCTTTTTCTAACTCTTTTCTAAGATCAACTTCTCTTTCCACAGTGGTATCTTATGATATGAAAAATGGATTTTACTTTTGATCTCATAGATTGTATTCTATTAAAAAGAAAACTTGTTTTTTTTGCTAGTCTGGAGAGCCTCCTAGTAGATTTCTTTGTTTTTTCTCGCCTTTGCTTTATTCTATGAACTTTCCATCCTCGTTGGTCGAGAGACCACTATAGGAGAATTTTTTTTACTTTTATCAGTAGCCTCTACAGTTACAATTGTAACCATTTGTTTTGAGAATACATTATATATTAATATAATGGAGAAATTTTCCCATTGGAAAAAAAAGGTTACATAATAAGAACTTGATCATTTCAACTTTAAATTTTATGTAAAAAGTGGATATTTGAGAAATATTGGTTGGTGTAGCTGACTACAGGAGCCAAGAGAAAGTTTGTTGAGTTGGTTAAGTCATGTCCATTGGGCATGAACGGGTTGAATACCAAGGAAGATCTAAACATCTTGCCTTTAGGTTCATATGATTGTCTAATTGATATGAATTGTTTGGACCAACACCATTCCATCTTAAATTTTTGTAACAAGGAATTCACTTGCCTAGATGAGGAAGGAAACTCAAGAGCAATCCAAGGAATTCCTAGGGCAGTCACTGTCCAAGAAATATCAGCAATGCAGTTGAAGAAGTGTTATATGAAGGCCCGCCAAGTGTTTGCAGCTCATATGGAGGAAACACCTAAGGATAGGGTGCCAGATATAGAAGATCAAGTAGTCCTAAAAGAGTTTGAGGATGTGTTTAAGGAGATACTAGGACTATCCCAAAAGAGAGATATCAATTTCTCTATAAATTTGATGCCTGGAGCAACTCCAGTGTCAAAGAATCCATACATAATGAGTACTCTAGAGCTAAAGGAGTTTCAAATGCAGCTTGAAGAAATATTGAAGAAGGGATACATCTTACCAAGTATGTCACCTTGGGGTTCCCCAACGTTATTTGTTAAGAAGAAATATGTGACCTTGAGATTGTGTATTGATTTCATGAAGCTAAATAAAGTAATTTTGAAGAACAAGTATCCTTTGCTGAGGATTGATGATCTCTTCGATCAGTTGAAGGATGCAAGGATATTCTCAAATATTGATCTCAGATTTGGATATCATCAAGTAAGGATCAGAGATGAAGACATCAACAAAACTACCTTCAAAACAATGTATGGTCACTATGAGTTTACAGTGGTGCCATTTGGGTTATCAAATGCACTAGTTGTTTTCATGTGTTTGATGAATGGTGATTTCTGAGAGTACTTAGACAAGTTTGTCATTGTATTTTTGGATGAAATCCTTGTATATTCCAAAACAAAAGAAGAACATGAGCCTCACTTGAGGATGGTGTTTCAAGTGTTAAGAGAACACTAGTTGTATGCCAAATTGAGAAAGTGTTCATTTTATCAGAACCAAACTCATTATTTGGGGCATATTATATCCAATGAAGGGATAATAGTGGATCCTGAAAAGATTGAGGCCATTAGAGGATGGTCAACACCCAAGAATGTGACAGAAGTTAGATCCTTCATGGGTATAGATGGCTACTACAGAATATCCATTGCAGGGTTTTCAAGGATTGTTCATCCAATCACTTCCTTACAAAGGAAAGGGGTGAAGTTTCAATGGAAAGTGGAACGTGAAAAGAGCTTCCAACAATTGAAGAACTTGTTAAGAAGTGCTCAGATTCTGATAATTGCATATCCTAATAAGGACTTCATGGTTTTCATAGATGCATGCAAAGAGGGACTTGGAGGATTCCTCATTCAAAATGGCTTAGTAGTATGTTTTGAATCCAGAAAGCTGAAGGAGCATGAAAGGCTCTATGCCACTCATGATTCGGAGTTGGAATCCATGGTACATGCCTTAAATAAGTGGAGGCACTAACTCATGGGAAATAAATTTGAAATCGGGACATACCATAATGGTTTGAGGTATTTGTTTGATCAACCAACTTTAAATTCCAGGCAAAGAAGATGGTTGGAATTCCTCTGTGAGTAAGACTTTGATATCAAGCACATAAAAGGAAGGGAGAACAAGGTTGTTGATGAACTCATCATGAGAGTGCATGATTTACATGCTACAACCATTAGAATTTACGAAACATATCTTAAAGGTAGAATTTTTTAGGCTGCAAAAGTATATTTGTAGTGCATGGAGATGGTAACAAAATTGCAGCAAGGTAAAATGCAGTAGATAGTTGAATATTATTAATTGGGAGATGATGGAATTATCTTGTACAGGAACATAATTTTTATACCTAATTCTCTGGAATTGAAAAGTATGATCTGGAAGGAGATTCATAATGTGCCTTATTCTAGACACTTGGGATATTAGAAAACAATGGTAGCACTCAGGAGCCAATATTATTGGCCAGGTATGAAGAAAGAAATTGTTGAGTACATTTCCATATGTATGGAGTGTCAAAGGGTCAAGGCCGAGGATAGACACCCAGCTGGGTTTCTGCAACCATTTCCCATTCCTGAGTGGAAGTGGGAAATGGTGACAATGTATTTCATCACCAAATCTCCAAGGACAAACAAGCATCATGATTCTATCATGGTAGTGGTGGACAAGCTTGCCAAGGCTGCCCACTTTATTCCATTTAAGACTACTCACAAAGAAATCAATGTTGTGGATATCTATATGAGGGAAGTGGCCCGATTTCATGGTATTCCTAAGACAATTGTGTCTGATAGAGACCAAAAATTCACCTAAAATTTTTGGAATGGATTATTGAAGGGGTTCAGAACCAATCTGAACTTCATTACAGCCTATCATCCTGATTTTGATGGGTAGACAGAGAGGGTAAACTAAGTAATAGAATATATGTGATGGAAAAACCATCAAAGTGGGAAGACTATATACACTTGGTAGAGTTTTCTTACAACAATGGGTACCAATAATATCTGAAGATGAGCCCATGTGAAGTACTTTATGGAAGAAAGTGCACCACTCATGTAAGCTGGGACAATCCAGTTGATAGGGCAGTGATTGGGCCAGAATTTCTCATAGAAATGGAAAAGCAAGTGTTGATGATTAAATAGAATTTAAAGGATACCTAAGAAAGGCAGAAAAAATATGCTGACAAGGGTAGAACTCACAGGGAGTTTAAAGTGGATGATCATGTATTCTTGAAGGTTAAGGCCAACATAAGTTCACTGAAGTTGGGAAATTGTTTCAAGATGGCAACTAGATATTGTGGACCATTTGAAATCCTAGAGAGGATTATTCCATTAGATTATATGCTTGCATTGCCTGCATCTATGTATGTTCATAATGTATTCCATGTATCATTGCTCAAGAAACATATACCTGATGCTAATCATGTATTTGATTGGAATGTGATTTAGGTGGAGCAAGAAGGCGCTATCCAAGTGCATCCGGTACACATTCTGGACCGAAAAATAAAACAGTTCTGGAACCAATCCATAGGGATTTTAAAGGTCCAATGGACCTGGTACAGTCATGATGACACTACTTGGGAGCATGAGGATGCAATGCAGATAGAATACTCGCATCTTTTTGAAGATTTTGAAAATCTTGTTAATATGTTGTAAAAGAATTTCACTGAGGACAGTGCAAAAATAAGGGGAGGGGATTGTAATACCCTAAAATGCAGGAGCAAATACTATTGGCCTAGTATGAAGAAATAATTTTCCAAGTACATTGTCATATATATGGAGATTCATAGGTTCAAGGCTGAGCATAGACACCCAACTAGGTTTTTGCAGCCATTTCCCATTCCTGAGTGGAAGTGGGAAGTGGTGACAATGGATTTCATCACCAAATTTCCAAGGACAAGAAAACATCATGATTATATCATGGTAGTGGTGGACAAGATTACCAAGGCTGCCCGTTTTATTCCATTGAATACTACTCACAAAGTAACCAATGTTATTAATATCTATATGAGGGAAGTGGCCCAATTTCATGGTATTCCCGAGAGAATTGTGTTTGATAGAGACCCAAAATTCACCTCAAAATTTTGGAGGGGATTATTCAAGGGGTTCGAAACTAGTTTGAACTTTAGTACAACCTATCTCCCAAGTCTGATGGGCAGACAGAGAGGGTAAACCAAGTAATAGAAGATATGTTAAGAATGTATGTGATGGAAAAACCATCAAAGTGGGAAGACTATCTACACTTGGTAGATTTTGCTTACAACAATGGGTACGAAGCATCTCTAAAAATGATCCCATTTGAAGCACTTTATGGTAGAAAGTGAAACACTCATGTAAGCTAGGAAAATCTAGTTGATAGGGTAGTAATTGTTTCAGGATTGCTCATAGAAATGGAAGAGAAAATGTTGATTATTAAAAAGAATTTAAAGGCTACCCAAGACAGGAAGAAAATATATGCTGAAAAGAGTAGAACTCACAGGGAGTTTAAAGCGGATGATCATGTATTCTTGAAGGTTAAGGCTAACATAAGTTCACTGAAGTTGGGAAACTGTTCCAAGTTGGCAGCTAGATATTGTGTACCATTTGAAATCCTAGAGAGGATTGGTGCAGTAGCTTATATGCTTGCATTGCCTACATATATGTATGTTCATAACGTATTCCATGTATCATTGCTTAAGAAACATATACCTGATGCTAATTATGTATTTGATTGGAATGTGATTCAGGTGGATAAAGAAGGCGCTATCCAAGTGCATCTGGTACTCATTCTGGACCTGAAAATCAAATAGTTATGGAATTGATCCATAGGTCTTGTAAAGGTCCAATGGACCTGGTACAGTCATAAGGATGATACTTTGGAGAATGAGGATGCAATGTGGGCATAATACCCACATCTTTTTGAAGATTTTGAAAATCTTGTTGATATGGTGTAAAAGAAGTGTACTGCAGACAATGCAAAAATAAGGGGAGGGAATTATAATACCATAAGGCCAAGCCCTAAATTTTAATCAGGAATTATAAACATGTTTCATAATTTGGTGAGCCAAGTAATGATAATCTAGGGGGCTTATATCGTAGTTGGGCTAGAGAGCTTAGGATGCTAAGGCCAAGAGCTTATTTTGTATATGTAAATATTCAAATCATTAATATAAAAACATCATTGTTTGTAAACCGACCACGATGAAAGAGTATGGGGGACTCGACTATTTTAAATCCTAGAGAATAATATATATTATTATTTTAAATGCTATGAGGGGAACAACTTCCAAATGGAGGGGAATGCACTTCATGAGTTTCATGTGTCATCTCAGGCACATGCAAATATATGTGGGTATTTTTACTTTTCGGGGATCCTTTTTCCATTCCTTACACCTACACACACAACTAGCAGGAAGAACTAAAACCTGAAACACCATTGTTGAACTCTCGACCATCCTGAACCTCTACAACAAGCCCAAACTGATATCTTGTTGAACATGTACCCTGCAGGTTACCTATGTTTCATCTAGCCATTTTCCCCACAAGTTCATCCTCGATATTCTTTCCATCCATTGTCCAGTTCAAACATGCACTGAACAAGTACGTAACTAGATCCATGTTCTCCATTGTGAACCTCTGTAATTTGTTGAGTCATCCCCTTGCCTTACCCGATTTGTTGTTGTGTTTGAAGTGGCAGGTTTTCAGGCCCATGTTTGAAGAAGGAGGTTTTCAGGTCTGTGAGAAACTCTCTTAAGGTGAGAGAGTTGTTGGGGAAGTGAGTTCTCCTAGAGGGAGTCTAGTAGCAGCTACAGAGCTCTGAGAATTTATGTATGGCCTGTTGTTGAAGCCCTAGAAGGGAGGTGCAACATCCGATGGACTATGTGACAGTGAAGGTGTATACTAGTGAGGTGGGATAGGCATGTGATGAAGGAGAGTCTGTGAGTGGTGGGCATAAGTGGCTCCTTGGAGGAAATCCCTTATGTAGACTAGTGCAACTTCCTGTTGTCCTTGCCTAGCCTAGGAATCCCTTTCTCGATGGATTCTATTCCTAGCTCGGGGGTGACCCACTGCTGAGAGTGATGAGTAGCGTTGGCTAAGGCTAGGAGGTTGGTGGAAGGTATGCATGCAATCGATGCACTATAATTAAGATATAAGTATCATTATGTGCTTAATGGTTAATGATGTATTTTAGTGCATGTATGTGGTTCTTATAATAATATCATGTGTTTCGCTGCATGTATGCTTTCATGTTATCTTTGTTTATTTTTGTTAAGTTTATATGTGATTTATTCCGCAAAGAGATTTTTCTGCCATAGCCTAGTAGGTCTATGTCTGGGGATAGGAAGTGTTAATCATGTAGTATCAGAGAAGTTTGGTTTTGGAGTAGTGGCGTTGTCCCTGGCGAGGCGGTCCGGGGGACGTTACAATATGGTATCAAAATGTGAAAGTTTTAAGTGGCATGACCTGGCCTGGGAAGCTGGGTATGTTACAAATTGGTATCAGAGCTCGAGAATATTAGAGTTGTTGGAGTAGCATGGCCCGGCCTGTTGGTGGTCGGGGATGTTACAAAATTGTATCAGAGCGCGAAATTTTTTAGTGGCATGAGCCGGCCTGGGAGGTTCGGTATGTTACAAAATGGTATCAGAGCTCGAGAAGATCATAGTTTGTTGGAGTAGCATGGCCCAACTTGTTGGTGGTCAGGGATGTTACACATATGAAAGAGAGTTATGTGAAAAATAAATGCCATGCATTTGTAGTTAATAAACATTCAAAATAAAAAGAGAGGAACCTAGGTTAGTTGTTAATTGTCTCGAAGATGCATACCATAAACTAAAAGGTTTAGGTCTTGTGATGGCTAGAATATGTTTTATGTAGACCTTGGCCCTGTCTATTTGACGTGGAATAGTTACCGGTTGATCTTGCAGTTCCACAGAGAAAAAGGGGAAATAATTATGTATGGAGATTCATCTAATCTAGTTTAGGAGAAGTGGTCAGGATGGAAAGAGGTATTATTAGATAATTTTTTTCCAAGAAAAGACTGGGAGAAACGCGAAGCAAATTTTATTCTTCATCTACACGAAGATATGATTGTTGCACACCAGAATCATTTAAGGTTCAAATTTAAACTGAAACATATTGGCAGGAAATACTCCTCATTAGAACCTCATGTCCACATCACCCATAAGTTCTGGCAAAGGGACCGAGAAGGGATAATCGTCAGACAAACAAAAATACAAGTTCCACTTAACTATAAAGTTGAATCCACATTTGTCAACGAATTTAGTTTTCCACCATCTTTTTCAATTTTCAGGTTAGATGTAGAATAGTTCTTTTTCATAACTAATTTTCCTCATGGGTGATTTTAGGGGCTAAATTTCACTCATGGGCTAATTTTCCATGGTTTTCCAAAAAAAAGATTAGCTATTCTAAAAATGATTCTCCCAAAATCTATAGGATAAAATTATTTTACCTTAAAAATCGCCAAAAATTTATACAAACTATATAGAATCCTTAGAAATTTTAATATTGTTACAAAAATATCTCCAAACAGTTATAGTTGGCATATGAAGGATTACTAAGATTCGCCAAGGTTTCTACATTTTAAAATAAATTTCCATCCTTAAAATCATCCCTGCTTTTCCTGAAAGTAAAGACACCTCCAGTTCCCCATATGAGAGTGACGAGAATGTCTTTGAAGGTTGCACATGCATGGAGAATCCTTGCATATGCCTTGTTGGGAACAATTTTTATGATTAAGCATGGCAGGCCGCTTAAAGTAGCTCCACAATTGTATTTATGTTAGTCTGTGAATCCTTTGTCGATATGTCTATCACTTTGAGTCCTCATACTTCTGAACGAACCATTTAAGGGACGAGATAATGGTAGTGGAGTCCACATTGTCACCCCAAATATTTCCTTTTACTTGATAGTCTCAGATTTGTCACCGGTTCCACTAGTTAGAATGTTATAAATAAAGGATGAGACTTCATCCAGGGAATTTTTTATAAATAAAGGATGATATTCTTGTTCCTGAGCTCTGTGTATCCTTTGTTTCTGCACGTTGTGCAAAATTTCACATGAGAAAAAAAAATCTCAGGTGTAATTAAGGTGTGAGTGTGAGTACTTTAATTAGTTTTGTGTGTGCTCTCCCTTTGCACTCGAAGCGACTAGTTGGGATAAAAAAATCTCTAAGTTGTTTTTATGGGTCTTAAGTCTATGACGATCTTCGCAATACGAAGACGATCAGGCTATGTGTATGAAGTTGTGAAGTTGTAAGCATCTGTAGCACCAATTTCAGTCCATGCCAGGAAAGAAATATCAATAAATTTCGATCATTAGACCCTAATACATTCATCAAATAACAAATAAACCAAGAAAATATACGTCATTGGCCATGGCTTCCATAAATGTGAATAAAAATTGAATAAAATGATTGTTTTTCAATATAAAACATAAGCACCCTAATCCAATAGGCTAGGTGAATTGGTTGAGTGATTTGAGCTACATATATTTTTCTGAATCTTTCCACGATTATACCTTGCATTGGTTCATTTTTCTTCTTCTTATTATTATTAAAAATCTATTATATTTAAATATTTAATTAAATTATTATGTATAGTTAATAAAAAATAATTATAATATATTTCTTTTGTATTAAATATTTATTGTTTGTCAATTTTTATTAAATATTAACTTCATCTCAACTATATGAGTAATGCGATTATAATTCTTTTAGTTCCTAACTTTCTTCCCATGTGACCTCATATGTGGATAAGATAACTTAGAACAATGAATCTAAGAGACGCTCAAAACAACAAAGACTACCTAGAATAAACAAAGACTACAAAGATAATCAGACTCTATAACCAATAGATAAATGAACTCTGAACAATGACTCTAAGAGTAAACCAGAAACACTTAATCATTAAGATTACACCATCCATTAAAACAAATTATAAACTGGATGTTCTCACAAAAAACCTTGCAATCTTGTTGGGCCTCTATTGACTCCAAATGATTTCCTTAACATGTGGGGTTGAATAATATATCACAAACTACTTTGTCTTATGATATCCATCATAGCATGTGGACACCTTGTATTTTCTTAATAAATCACGGGTCAAGTTCATTATGGATCTCCATGTCAATTATTTTGACATTGGTGAATTCCAATGGGTTATCTAGGAGAAGGTAACCCATTGATATGGATACCTTATCCTAGTTGTATGCCTAATCCACCCCAAACACCTCAACTTGGAGATAGGATTTGGACCACTAGGACTATGGTATCATCCCTCACACGTAGTCTAGTTCAACATAGTGCATTTTTTATAGCTTCCCATCGAGATCCATTGTACTATGATGTTATATATTTAATTTTTACAATTGGCTCATATTTTTTAAACATAAATTTAAATTATTTGTAGTTTTCTTTGATTTTTTGTCATGTACAACTCTTGGGAGATGAGACACCTCCATCCATGTAGCAAGGCACACATTCTCCAAGACTTGATGAAGCAATTGTTGTAGCATGTTCCATTGTGGCTCCCCACATGTTCCATTAACCATATGTTTCGATATGGAAGGAGATCCTCATCTTGGTGTTTCTTAATCCCTATAGCATTGAATTTACTATCTTGATTGGGGATGATTAATGATGGTAAAACAAAGTATAATCAAACTAGTTCAAAACAAATTGTGTGCCTTACTATAGTGAAACTATATTCATGTATGATATGAACACGATCATATATTTCGTTAATGAATGTCTATATTGATATATTCATTATTTGAACTCATTCTCTTTAAACCTTTAAGGAAGTGTATTAATACCAATTCTCATGGGTTTATTGGGTTGGAAGTGAAATGTACTTACCTAGCTTTTAATCTCATGAATTTGACATCATACAAAGGTAAACAATATTACAAACTTTTCCATCGACTACTTCGTTCTTAGCCATAAGAGATGCCTCCAAAAATTCAAATTTCCTCTTTTTGAATCCATTTTACCATGAAGTTTAGGAAATATTTTCCTCTCACTATAAGGTCTATGATAATATAGAGGAACAAAAACAACACCTAATAAATACAAAATCCCATTCAAAAGGTAGTTGGAGAACAATTCATTTAATAGGGTTATCATGAGCTGTGCAAGATTGCATAAATTTGTGCAAGGTATGGATGTTGCTCATGAATTTCTTTTAAAACTCTATATAAACACTATCAATCCACCATCATTTTTCTTGTAGGTGAAATATGCAACATTATATTTGCTACTTCTTTGATACTTAACTATGATGTTACATTGTTTCAAATAAGTTTTATGCTTCATATAACATGCATTCTCTTTCTTTCTACCTAGAAAATATTAATAGGCTTGTGATTTTGTCAATAGATATATATTTCTGAAGAAAAAATATCAATAATGATTCACTTATTGAGCCAATATATTCATATTATGATCATAATTGAGTAGTTTAGAACAACTCCTTACAATTTCTGAAAGCAGTATTCAAAGGGGTTTTTTGGTGCATCAAAATTGCACCTATTTCATTTATAGAGGCATTCATCTTGATCTTAAATTCTTTTTGAATTTAAGTCTAGGATATTAACAGTAAAATATAGACACTTAAAGACTCCCTCAATGTTCACCTTTCTCTTCCCCTTCTCATTTGGCATGGTATTTTCCTTGTATTTTGTGTTCTTGCCTCATCGAATTACATAATATTTAGTTTAATATTTTAGTGAGAATTGAATGAATATTAATGTCTCATGGTGCCAAATTAGAGCTTTCCTACTTCAATAAACACTTAGAAGGCTTTATAAATTCGTTGTTTAGCAAATGTCCAAGTTATTTATGAGATATAAGTTATACTGTTGTTTTGTTTCTATAGGTTTCCATTGAAGAGACTTAGCATCCATATCCACTTAGGGTGGATCGATCACCCCATGCACAAATATCATGTGTTAAGTTAAATATGATTTTAATGTGAAAAATGTTATCTTATTTTGTCTATTTTTCATGTTTATGTACTAATATAACATATTGGAAATTTGTATTCAAGCCCCATAATTCTCATTCTAAGTAAAGCTAATATTCATCCGTTAGATTCAAAACTATAGTCATCACAAAATAGAGTCTCTATAGATTGTTGCACTATATTTCATTTGTCAAAAACAAAATTTTAATAATGGATACATTGTTGGGGGAAAAAATAACTCATTATATTTCCCTTCATTTTTAAGGAACATAGTATCAAACAATTGCCAAATTGACATAACAAATCTCAATAAAAAAAATTGAAAAATAGTCAGTAGAAAGCTAACAAAATTCTTCACAAGTTTTGTTTTTAAAGTAAAGTAAAATTTTAAATAAAAAAATACTTTTGTTTACAGGAAGATGAAGAACCTGTTAAAGTAAAATAAAAAATTCTCATAAAACAAGTAAAATTGTTACGCATCTTCATGATTTTACCCCATATGTCTTTCCTTGCACATCCCTACGACCACCCTTGTTGCATCCACCATTGCACCTACTATAGTTACATCTATAGTGGTTTCATATATGGTTTCTACAACAACATATGCCACCCTATATGGTTTCATCTATCGTTACCTTATCTCAATTTCTTAACATTTGAAACCAGGTCAGATGAAATTTTACACCAATTGCATCTTCAACAATTAAATGGGAGGACTAACCATACTAATAATGTATTCCAAAAATTTAGTATTATAATCATAATATGTTATATTAATAAGACATCATTCGATGTTACACTTTCCAAGGAATCTACTAAATAAATAAAAACTTGCTAACTATCATCGCTTCCTACTCAACGATATCATCATTTACTTAAAACTATTTGACTTAACAATTTAACCCAACTAAAATTAAATTCTAAAATAACAAACTTGGTAGGTCTAGAGAGTTTTCCCATAACTAAAACTAAGGAATAACCGTTGGTAATTAAAGGTGTAATCATGACCATAATTGATTGTTGCGCAAAGTTAACAGCCTCATCAAATAGGCGGTGAATACTTTTAAGGAGAGAACTTTGCGCTTGTCTACAAGTGTTAAAATTTGATCTATATCTACTGGATTTACAAGACTTGGTATTTGATAATCACCCACGATGTCGATATTTATTTAACATGAACAACATGTCACAAAAAATTTCCATTACCAAGACAACAATGATTTACAGGTTCCATGTTTCAGAACTTGTGTCAACTGACAGTTGTATCATTAACAATGAGTAGATGGAGCAGGTATATATTGGTTTGAGTATTTGTGTACATAGATCATGAAACCCAAGGAAAACATTTACCACAATGGATGTGAGGACCTTTACAACACCATTTTCACATATCCGTATTTAAAAGGTTTGGCATACAGATGAACACCTTCTTTTTTTTATTCGTATTCTGAAGTCTAAGGTCAGTGTGTTCCATGACTGGCCAACATTTTATGACATAAAATAATAAAAAATTAGTAATATATTAGAGGTAAAGAAAAAAAAAACTTCTACAGGAAAACATCCATGGGCATGATCGGTATTCCCCAGAATAGAATCTGTATGCTAGAGCCAGAACTTCATAAAGAAGGCGACAAGTCGAAGGAATTCAATAAAGAAAATGGCAAGGACGATGTTGCAATATTAACTTTAACTGGAGCTAACTTAGGCGAGGCCTCTCTAAAAAGAAAACTATAGTAATCAAACGCACGGGATTAAAAGTTGACCCCAGATCCTGAACCCAAGAAAGGTAGAAGATTCTACAAATAAAACTTAATTTTAATTCGTTATTACACCACTTACGCACTAATAATTTGTAACTATAAATAGTCTTTTCAATGGCATTTCTCCGGTCTTTTCTAGATATTTAATTCATGTACTAAACAAAAAATTTCATAATTAATTTACATACCATTTATCTATTTATCAGTAAAATTTCTATAGAATACAATATCCTTACTCTTCCCGTATTAGGAATGAATAAAATTTAATGGAAACATAATTATTGTACATTGATACTCATGATCACTACATTGTGCTTAACATTAATTTTACATATTACACAAAATGCAATTTCCAAATGTCGTGACCGAAGGATGAAGTTGTGCAGATGATCCTCAACTAAACTTGCACGATGTCCCTCATTTTCCTTGCTAAACCAAGGACTACAATGGTACCTTCCATCCAACGTTAGAGGTACTCTTCTTCCCCCTTAGGCCCCCGAGTCACAAAGAGGCCACACATAAGAAACTAGAAAAAAATAGTTCCAAGCTTGCCTCGCAGGGAAGAGCTTCTACTTTTTCCACAAGCTTGGTATCCCAACTCTCATAAGTAAAACACACTCAATCCAAATTCCTATAGCATAACATTACTCTCAAGAAGTTCCTCATGCACAAACAATTATTTTTCTAAAATTAAATTAATTCCCCCACTGACACATGTCCTCATGCACAAATAATTATTATTTTTAAATTAAATTAATTATGATTATTCACAGACACACTTCTCACACTTTCCTCAAGTTGCATAAGTAATTACCATTTTTATTTTATTTAAAAAACCAATTTCCCTCACATTCCCCAATGTGTTCCTATTTTCTCTCTTAGTTGTCCCCGTGTTCCTCAAATTCTCATTTAATGAGTTTCTCCTAACTATATCTTAGTTAGAGTTGGATTAGGAGTCTTCTTCTAGTTAGACTTAGTGGTAATTTGACTCAAGATGCTATTCTATGTGTACACCTATTCTCTCATGTTTTATTTCTTTCTATTTTAAAAATCTTTTCTATTAGTTTCATGCACACATGTGCATTTTATCCAACCTTTAAATTTTTTTCCCTTTTTCCTCGACATTGATTTTATCTAAATTTTTTTGACTTATTCAATATTTTTAACTAGTCCCTCAATTAAACTTAGACTTAGACTTAGGCTTAGACTCTTGTTAGGATTCTAAGTTTATAATTTACTAACAAAATAATTATTCCATTCTAACAAGGTCTAAACATTTCAATTTTTTATAGACCACCTAGATTTATTGACTCATGTTTTAATTAAGTGACATGACCTTCAAGACGCACCTCCATGCTCCAAGGGTGACACTCTCCTTTGATTGGTTTTGAAAGTTCGTTCGACCCTTGGAGTCAACACTCCACTCGGTCAACCTTGTGAGAGACTAAAGGCTTATAAGGAATAATGATTCTTCCTTATTGCGTGCCCCTTAGAATTATTCGTGAGTGACTGTCCCAGTTTGCCCTCATGACATCGTGGACCTCTTGAACTAGTTAGTCTCTAACCTACAGTTCAGGTCACAGTGGGAGTTCTAGTAGGCTGTGACAGGGACGTTGTCACACCTCTCCCTCAAATGTCTGGTTTATGTGCATGGCCCCTTTACTCCTTATGTGAGTTGGATTATCAATCATCGTCAAGCCTGAATCCACTGACAAAAATAGTGTCAATAATCCATATGCATAAATTATACTGTAATCAATCATATATCACAAGTGCGTAAAATGAAATACTCAAAGTACATAACATTTGATTCACATATACAAAATTCTTCAGTCAAATTCAATTTGGCCAATGATTGGATTGGTCTTTAATCAATGTAATATAATAGTTCTCTTACAATAATCATTCAAATTTTGTACTATAAAAAATTCAAATACAATTTAAAATTTAATTATAATAACCACTTTTAACATAACCCTTAGGTGAATTAGGGGTTGTCTAGGATATAACTACTTCGCTATCATACTTTTCCCAATGTTCAAAAAATATATTACATGAATTATCATGTGATAAAGTATTTTGTCTTTGGGGAGCCTTCTAAATTGGCAGTTCCCTATTAAACATGTTAACACATTCATTTATTTTAGGGAGTGCACATTTTAATTGAGTGGTTTTTATCACTTCCTCTTTGAGAAACTTTTAAAGATTCCATTTTTTTGGTAGATGATACACTTCATACTTCTAATTCATGCTATTATATTATATCCTTGAATTTATTCTTGTTCTTCCATTGTGCATATAAAAATATTGTCCAAGATTTTTCTTCCCTATGTTTTTTTAGCTATGGTTTTTCTTTTCTTGTTGTATGTTATTAATTATAATTATGCAACGTTTTGAATGGGGTATAGTATGAACTGGTATCCCTAGGATAAGGTATTATCTAAGCTACTAGGTGTATCTGTTTTCTCCATCTCAATTCATTTATCCTTGATCTCTTTACCTTAACCTGTACTATGTTTTGGGACAGCTAAATCCTATGTGGTCAGATCAATAAAACTACCTAGATGTGGCCCCTCTTATTTTGTTGGTTGATCAAATGATTCTCTTGTATATTACTTCCGTTGATTTCATTATTGGTCTGTTTCATCCTCCTCTCAATCCTTTTCCATTTTTTTATATTGTTTCTTGTTTAACTCTCACATTTTCCAATTTCTTCTCTAATTTAGTTGTTGCTAGTGTTTCTATTTCCTCTACCTCCAATATATCCATCTCAACTTTTAGTATTTCCACTTTGATTTTTAGTTCTTCTTCTTTCCTCAGTTTCTCAACGTTTTCTTTTAGTCTCTCTTCTCTTCCTCTTCTTTCTTCCTTAGATTTGATTATATGCTCTCCTTCTTGTTTGTATTTTTCCTCTTCCACTATGATATTGTATTCATCTTCCTTCTTCAATAACTTGTTAACTTCCTCCAAATTCAATTTTATTCTCTCCATTTGTTCATCAAATTACATGCCTTGAGTGGAAATAAAATATTTCGATTTAAGAAACAGAAGCACTTCCTCATGTAACTGCATTCTTGTACAATATCTTGTGATCCCATTGTTCATGGGCACAAGGCTATTTTACTGAAACCGTAATATTATGCTTGAAACCAATCATAGAGGATCATGGCTTGTTTAGAGTTCATTATCCCCTATTTCCCTATGTATATGTTATAGGGGATAAAATTTATCTTCCTATCATCTTTAGATAATGAAAATAATAGCTTCTAAACATGGAATAATTGGGGTCCTAACGACAATAGTATGTGAATGTGACCGTCTAATGTTGGTAAACACCAAGTCATATACATATATCTTTGCAATGTTTCTTGGAGGTAGTATGCCAAGATAGTACTCCTCTCTAAATATTTAAATATGGGGTGTACTAGCTCAATTGTTGGTTTGGATAGTTGAATAACCAACTCAATTTTTTGTCTTATTTGAATAAAATTTCATCAAACTTGAAAAGAAAAATATAATTCAAGGAGGAGAAACAAAGATGGTACCCCCAAAAAATTGAATTTTACTATGTTGATCTCTCAACAAATGACAATTTATTGGTTCCATTCAAAATCTATGCACCTTTTTCCTTTGATTAAAAACCAAACTCAATTTTAATTATAAGTTAGAGAAAAAATAAAAAATAAATAATCATCCATACCTTTTTCTTCAAATCAAATTCATATTTGTTTCTTTACTTTGAATTGAAATACTTAGTCAATAAACCAAAGATAATGAAAAGTTAACTTTATTTGAAGCATGTCATAGAACTAAAATGAGAATTAAAAATTTGGGCTACCATTTCACTATTTGAGATTTATTTATTCAATTCTCCATCATACTTTATCCTTCTTTTGGAATTGCTATATTTTCTGTAAGTGTCGATAGCACTGACAAAGTCACCCCTACATCATAGATCTTTCTCCACTACTAGTGAATATTCATAGCTCTAATGAAGTTATGTGCATTTCCTCATTAAATATGTTCCATCATTAGTTAAATCATATTCTATGTAAATAATTTAATCTTTTAATGATACTCTCCCTATCTCTTTCTCTCATATTTTACATTTTCTAGAATAAAAGAGTGTGGATCAATAGATTTATCAACTTAGAGGATGCCATCTTTTTTTAAACAAATAAAAAAGGAATTTTGATGTTAATATCTTCCATCCTAGGTAAAGTGTCTTTTGTCATACTTACATCCTAACTTAAGTCAACATACATAGTCATAATTGTAATTAAGCATTCTCAAGCATTCTCCATTGAATTTAACCAATTACTTTAACAATAGAGTATCGAATATTTCCAAAGTTTGATAGAAGAGAAAATATGAACTACGTCCTACTCTCAAGCTCGACCATAACTAAGCCACTTTAATTTTGATCAATAAGAACAAAGTAAGGTACGGAAAAGGACTCAATTCAAACTCTTTTTCTTTTTTAAGAAAACTAATAACTAATTATATACAACTAATAGTCCTTTGACAACAATCAAGTGAATTATTTCTTAAGCATTTATTCATTAATAGGGAGGGAATCTAGATCTCTCTCTAAACTTTACAACCAAACTTTACAACCTATATGTAATAGTTCATATTTTCTTAGCAATTTGAAAAGGACTAAGCCACAAGTTTTGAATATTAGTGTGGTTTCCTTTTGGTTCATTGACTCTATCCCGTTTCAAAACCAAGTTGCCTGTTTCAAAATTCTTATCATTAGCATTATTACCAAACCATTTCTTAATTATTTTCTAGTGAGAATATTTTTTTATCTTTCTCCCTTTCCTCCTCCAACATAAGAAATGTATCGATCATGTTTTGGAAAACAATGGAAGGATGACCTATAGAATCTTGGGAAATATATAATGAAGGTAATAACACATTTGGTGGTAAAATTTATTCCTACACATGCACGAAGTGTTGGCACAGGGTCATACCCAGGGTTTAATGCTTCAACAATGCACCAACAAAACCCTAAATATCGTCCCTTTAAACAACACTTGCGAAGCAGGCAAAGTGTCACCCGAGGTAGAGGAAGGGGGGGTTACAGGACTCGGGTGTATGTAACCAAGATGGGAAATAGATATGTGATTAAAACACTTCGCAAGTACTTTAATAACACTTAGCATATGATATTGATTAACTCATTAGCTTCATTAACATCGCAGAACAAAACCCTAAGATAGATCGACACAGTAACACTAAATATTAAGCACTTAAACCACACAACACAGAGTTAGATCTATCATTCATTCATAAAAAAAAAGTGAAGCACTAAGCAACATCATATTTATCCATTATATATAACAAAATCACAAAGCGGATAAATGACAAACACAACATAGCACTAAGCACACCAAAAACACAAGATATACGTGGTTCACCCCGGTGTGGGGCTACGTCCACCAAATGCTTCGTATTCTTTATATTCTTCAGTATATTACATTCGTTTTCTCCTGTGCACTATGCCACAGAGCCAAGCTTTGTAGAGGGCAAGAGATCTACGCATTGAGTGACAGATCCTCCTTCCCAAAACTAGGTCACAACACAAAGCCAACTCCTCTATTTAGAATCGAGCCTTACATACACAATCTGTTACATAGAGCCACCCAAAACTAATTGCACTTAGCCTTGCAAGATATCTTTCGCTTCTCTACTTCTACCATACATTCTTATATATTTATACTTTTACATTTCCTTACAAAAATGCCTAAACATGGGTAAACCCATGGGCCGACATCCCATAACCCATTATAAAAACCCTATTGAACCCCTTGTTGGGTCCACTTAGCCTGCAAAACAAGTGAGATTTGCGATCTTAGCTCTTCCTTGATACTCCTTCCTCGATCACTGCGTCGAAGTCCAAAAAGTGTTCAAACATGACCAAGATTTCCTCAAAACTTGGTCGAGGACCAACAGGCCTTGAAAACTCGCATGTGACTCATCCCGAGTTACTCAGGTATGGGCAATGCTTCTTTGAAGGCCTCGAGATTTACTCGAGCTGCCTCTACTTGCTGCTTCACTTGAGCCTCCTCCTCAACGAGCTCGTGAGTCATCTGCTCTGTAATAGGCCCTTCCAGACATTGTTCCACTTTCGCAACCACTTGGTCTAGTTGCAAGCCTTGCCTTTGATTTCTTCAAACACCTTGCAGGCCTCATCCTGCACAGGTTGCAACTTCTTCATGAATTCCATTACTCTGCCCTGGATGGAAGTAATCTATTGTTGTACTACACGTTGTTCTTGTGATCTTTTCATTCTCTTGACTGCAGTGAGTAACTTCATATGCGCTTGTATTGACAGTGCATGTTGTTGTGCCTCCTGTAACAGCGCTTCCAGTTTCCTTAGCTTTAGATATTCTGTGAGGTGTTCATAAGTCTGTGCACTTCTGTCCCTCATTTTTTTTCATTATGAGGTCAGGGCTCTGATCCTTCCAACTTCTCTCTTATCGACTTCCTCCCTCTGATCGCGCACTTCCTGCGGAGTGCTCGATACTTCTTGGAACTCCAACTCTGTTATCCTTGCTTGAAGCTGCTGGATGACCTCAATGAGCTTCATCACTTGGATATCAATCGATTCTTGTTCCTCCTGTGCCAATTTGGGCACAGAGCTAAGTTTTTTATTCACCGCTTCTTTGAATGCAGTCTGCTTCGCGAGTAGCTAGTCCTTTTCTCTCTGTATCTTCGCTTTGTCCTCCTCAAGCATCGCCCATAACTCATCTCTCTCATTTTTGTACATGGTTACATATTACCGCGCAACTCATAGTTTCTCTAAGACTTCCTCTTTCTCTTGTTTCAGGGCTTCTATATCCTTCTCCTTTTCTTCTTGGACTTTCTGAAGTCGAGCCTGTTTCGCATATACAAGTCTTCTTAATTGGGAAGGCTCATCCCCCAATTCTGCAACATGTGATGAAGACGACAGAGTGGGTACTTCGCAACTCAATTGATGGACTTGTTGTATTTTCTTCATCTCCTTTTTGACCCTTTCATACAACTCTTCATTCTTCACTCCATATCTCTACAAGATATCTTCGGATGCATCCTCAATCACTCTATGGACTAGACTGACATCATCTTCTGTGAGTGTGGCCTCCATATGGGACTTACTGGCGCAGGTCTTGTTTTTTGTCAAAGGTTTCTGCGGAGAAACCTTCCTCTTATACAGAGTTACAGTTTCAGTAAGGGGATCTTTCGGCGATGTAGATTCACCTTCTCCTTGATTTTCTCCTTCATCCCCTCCTCCTTGTCCATTTACTTTGTCTCCTGCTCCTAGCAAGCCAGATCCATTTCCTTTAGAGGCATTGTCTTCCTCATCAGCATCTATATTCTGGACTTCCTCCTTTTTCTTTTTCTTTTTCTCAGTAGATTGTACAACATGCTCAACCCGGGTGACCAAGGGGCTTCCTATAATGTTGAGGTCAGAGAGTTCTACATCATCTACTGGTACAAGGAACTCCTCTGACCATTCCTTTGTGATCTGCTCCATTTATTCATCTGTTATCTTGTAATATGATTGTAACTCCTCCTTGCTCTCATCCCTGCATGCAGTGATATATATAAAATGTCGATCTACGTGGAACTTCGTAAAAGGTCGATACTGGTGCAAGGTGCATGATGTCATGCATGTAAAGGATTCAATGGAAAACTTTAGTTAATGATAATAGGCATGGACACAATGTTCGACTTCCATTGCTACGGAATATCATTTGTGTACCACAAGGTAGAGAACCTAGTGGCCAACGGCTCAGATGGTTTGATCTCTGAGAAGGTGGCTCCTTCCGGCATTTTCCAAGTGACAAATGAAATCAATATGAGTAGTCAACTAAAGTGGAATTCGTATCCATGATCCCGAGCTTCACAATAGTCTTTCTCAAGATCGTTGACGAGGTAACTCGCCCAATTCATTTTCATTCCCTCCACACAATTTCTTGCGAGGTCCACCACAAACCCAATGACCTGTGTGGGGAAATTCTTTCTTACAAGATTGCAAGCTATGAGTTGG
>ML789526.1:0-11680 GCA_009831015.1 Picea engelmannii | reverse complement strand
TAGATGCAGAATAAAATTTGCTTTGCGTTGCTCCCAGTATTTTCTTGGACAAAAATTATCTATTTTTGTTAATCACCACAATAAAACTGTTTGTGAAATTGTAATTTTTTTGTTGTTTAAAATAAGTTTTTGAATGCATAAAAAAATTCTAAAAAAATTCCCAACAATAGCTTAAAAAACAAAAAAATATATATAAATTGATTAAACATTAAATTTTCCAATTACCATAATCATGACTATAAATTAAATTGTACGATGGTCATGCTCACAAATGGTTATCAAATTGTCACGGTGACAAATAGTTTTCATTGACCACGTTTCAAAATTAAAAACAGTTCTGAAATAAATGAAATTGTCCAATTGTCGGCCCAAAAGACTCTTAGGTCAATTGGTGGGCTGTACATTTATCGGTATAAAATGCACAATGTGGCCATTTAGGATCTCATCTCATCATTCTCTTTCTCATCGCCCACTTCTCATATTTACAATTTTTCTTCTTGGTTGATAGCAACAGCATATTCTGATACATATTTTCTTCTTGGCTGATATCATCCCCATAATCTGATACATATCGAGAAGGATTTTCCATGGCGGAGTGGATGACGAGTAGGGAGAAGGATTTGATGAGCGGCGATGAGGAGTATTTGATGAGCGGCGATGAGGAAGATTCGATTAGCCGCGATGAAGAAAGTGAAAGGTATGAGTAGTATCGGTCCTACCAAAAATTTGTTTCTACCTCCATCCCTGTCGCCGCACAGAAGATCAAAGCTATGTCCTTATTAGGATCTATGCAAATCTTATTAGGTTTGCAGGATTTGAACCTCGCTGAAACATCATAACCACACAAAATGGGACTTCGCCCTGGCAAAGCTATGTGACCGTTGGAGGCGCCCCGACCATTAGAACGATGCTCCAAAATGGCTAGGAAACACATTTATGGGCAGATAGACCTCCGTTGGACATTGAGACCACGCCATAATGGACAATTCGTATTGATGAAAGAATTTCTTCCCGTTGGAGGAATCCGTTACGACGCTCAATTATTTAACCCATTGGACACTACGTTGGGACCATTTTTTGCCACACATGATTATCTGAGACAAGAAGACAAGTGATTGTGTTTCGGTCTTTTCTATCAGACGTTGTTGTCCATTTTTCCACTTATCCATTCGCTTACCCCAACCTGTCCATTTAATAGTGAGAATTTTGGGCGAACGCACTGAATTAGAAAATTCCGTCTAGGAGGTTCTTAAGAAGTTTATGGCTGATAAATTTATGTCTAAAGGAGTTTAGGCGTCGTCAACCAGGGGACTCCAGGCTTGCCCTTCAACTGGACGTCATTCAAGCCATGTCAACCCCATAACTTGGCAGCAAAGTAACCATCGCGAAGATATGGTGAATGCGAAGCAGATCTCATCGATATTACAAGATTATATCTCGCCCTTGACTGGTGAGGTTAACTATGACAACATCCTACGGGACTTCGAGTACACTTTGATCACCACGTACATCCCAAAAGGAATACGCGTAGTTGCGAGTCAGTTGGGACAGATCCCACTACTGAAGAACAATGACTTCAATCTTGGAGATAGAAAGAACTATGCTATGATCTCACCTCATAGATACCTGACGAAGTCAACTGGGAAGAAGCCTCGCATTGTCTCCCATCCATGGATTAAGGAACTGGCGTAACCCACTATGCTCAACGTGATGAATATTCCCCATTTCGGCAGACACCAGGAGGTGAATGCTTGCGTTAAAATCCTCTTTTCGGGCTACCATGGCTGATACCTATGGCTTGACTGACAGATTACTATGGATCTGGTGATGATCCACTTGATTACAGGATTAATCATGAAGGGACATGACCCTCAACAATTTTACCCAGGGAAGGCCTCAGACCACTCATTGGCACAACGCATTAAGGAAGCATATGGCGAAGTTGAAAAGGGAAAGTGAGGCTACAAGGTAGCCTCTATCCAGGATGGCATAGTGTGCCTCATTTCCAACTCATAGCTTGCAATCTTGTAAGAAAGAATTTCCCCACACAGGTCATTGGGTTTGTGGTGGACCTCGCAAGAAATTGTGTGGAGGGAATGAAAATGAATTGGGCGAGTTACCTCGTCAACGATCTTGAGAAAGACTATTGTGAAGCTCGGGATCATGGATACGAATTCCACTTTAGTTGACTACTCATATTGATTTCATTTGTCACTTGGAAAATGCCGGAAGGAGCCACCTTCTCAGAGATCAAACCATCTGAGCCGTTGGCCACTAGGTTCTCTACCTTGTGGTACACAAATGATATTCCGTAGCAATGGAAGTCGAACATTGTGTCCATGCCTATTATCATTAACTAAAGTTTTCCATTGAATCCTTTACATGCATGACATCATGCACCTTGCACCAGTATCGACCTTTTACGAAGTTCCACGTAGATCGACATTTTATATATATCACTGCATGCAGGGATGAGAGCAAGGAGGAGTTACAATCATATTACAAGATAACAGATGAATAAATGGAGCAGATCACAAAGGAATGGTCAGAGGAGTTCCTTGTACCAGTAGATGATGTAGAACTCTCTGACCTCAACATTATAGGAAGCCCCTTGGTCACCCGGGTTGAGCATGTTGTACAATCTACTGAGAAAAAGAAAAAGAAAAAGGAGGAAGTCCAGAATATAGATGCTGATGAGGAAGACAATGCCTCTAAAGGAAATGGATCTGGCTTGCTAGGAGCAGGAGACAAAGTAAATGGACAAGGAGGAGGGGATGAAGGAGAAAATCAAGGAGAAGGTGAATCTACATCGCCGAAAGATCCCCTTACTGAAACTGTAACTCTGTATAAGAGGAAGGTTTCTCCGCAGAAACCTTTGACAAAAAACAAGACCTGCGCCAGTAAGTCCCATATGGAGGCCACACTCACAGAAGATGATGTCAGTCTAGTCCATAGAGTGATTGAGGATGCATCCGAAGATATCTTGTAGAGATATGGAGTGAAGAATGAAGAGTTGTATGAAAGGGTCAAAAAGGAGATGAAGAAAATACAACAAGTCCATCAATTGAGTTGCGAAGTACCCACTCTGTCGTCTTCATCACATGTTGCAGAATTGGGGGATGAGCCTTCCCAATTAAGAAGACTTGTATATGCGAAACAGGCTCGACTTCAGAAAGTCCAAGAAGAAAAGGAGAAGGATATAGAAGCCCTGAAACAAGAGAAAGAGGAAGTCTTAGAGAAACTATGAGTTGCGCGGTAATATGTAACCATGTACAAAAATGAGAGAGATGAGTTATGGGCGATGCTTGAGGAGGACAAAGCGAAGATACAGAGAGAAAAGGACTAGCTACTCGCGAAGCAGACTGCATTCAAAGAAGCGGTGAATAAAAAACTTAGCTCTGTGCCCAAATTGGCACAGGAGGAACAAGAATCGATTGATATCCAAGTGATGAAGCTCATTGAGGTCATCCAGCAGCTTCAAGCAAGGATAACAGAGTTGGAGTTCCAAGAAGTATCGAGCACTCCGCAGGAAGTGCGCGATCAGAGGGAGGAAGTCGATAAGAGAGAAGTTGGAAGGATCAGAGCCCTGACCTCATAATGAAAAAAAATGAGGGACAGAAGTGCACAGACTTATGAACACCTCACAGAATATCTAAAGCTAAGGAAACTGGAAGCGCTGTTACAGGAGGCACAACAACATGCACTGTCAATACAAGCGCATATGAAGTTACTCACTGCAGTCAAGAGAATGAAAAGATCACAAGAACAACGTGTAGTACAACAATAGATTACTTCCATCCAGGGCAGAGTAATGGAATTCATGAAGAAGTTGCAACCTGTGCAGGATGAGGCCTGCAAGGTGTTTGAAGAAATCAAAGGCAAGGCTTGCAACTAGACCAAGTGGTTGCGAAAGTGGAACAATGTCTGGAAGGGCCTATTACAGAGCAGATGACTCACGAGCTCGTTGAGGAGGAGGCTCAAGTGAAGCAGCAAGTAGAGGCAGCTCGAGTAAATCTCGAGGCCTTCAAAGAAGCATTGCCCATACCTGAGTAACTCGGGATGAGTCACATGCGAGTTTTCAAGGCCTGTTGGTCCTCGACCAAGTTTTGAGGAAATCTTGGTCATGTTTGAACACTTTTTGGACTTCGACGCAGTGATCGAGGAAGGAGTATCAAGGAAGAGCTAAGATCGCAAATCTCACTTGTTTTGCAGGCTAAGTGGACCCAACAAGGGGTTCAATAGGGTTTTTATAATGGGTTATGGGATGTCGGCCCATGGGTTTACCCATGTTTAGGCATTTTTGTAAGGAAATGTAAAAGTATAAATATATAAGAATGTATGGTAGAAGTAGAGAAGCGAAAGATATCTTGCAAGGCTAAGTGCAATTAGTTTTGGGTGGCTCTATGTAACAGATTGTGTATGTAAGGCTCGATTCTAAATAGAGGAGTTGGCTTTGTGTTGTGACCTAGTTTTGGGAAGGAGGATCTGTCACTCAATGCGTAGATCTCTTGCCCTCTACAAAGCTTGGCTCTGTGGCATAGTGCACAGGAGAAAACGAATGTAATATACTGAAGAATATAAAGAATACGAAGCATTTGGTGGACGTAGCCCCACACCGGGGTGAACCACGTATATCTTGTGTTTTTGGTGTGCTTAGTGCTATGTTGTGTTTGTCATTTATCCGCTTTGTGATTTTGTTATATATAATGGATAAATATGATGTTGCTTAGTGCTTCACTTTTTTTTTATGAATGAATGATAGATCTAACTCTGTGTTGTGTGGTTTAAGTGCTTAATATTTAGTGTTACTGTGTCGATCTATCTTAGGGTTTTGTTCTGCGATGTTAATGAAGCTAATGAGTTAATCAATATCATATGCTAAGTGTTATTAAAGTACTTGCGAAGTGTTTTAATCACATATCTATTTCCCATCTTGGTTACATACACCCGAGTCCTGTAACCCCCCCTTCCTCTACCTCGGGTGACACTTTGCCTGCTTCGCAAGTGTTGTTTAAAGGGACGATATTTAGGGTTTTGTTGGTGCATTGTTGAAGCATTAAACCCTGGGTATGACCCTGTGCCAACACTTCGTGCATGTGTAGGAATAAATTTTACCACCAAATGTGTTATTACCTTCATTATATATTTCCCAAGATTCTATAGGTCATCCTTCCATTGTTTTCCAAAACATGATCGATACATTTCTTATGTTGGAGGAGGAAAGGGAGAAAGATAAAAAAATATTCTCACTAGAAAATAATTAAGAAATGGTTTGGTAATAATGCTAATGATAAGAATTTTGAAACAGGCAACTTGGTTTTGAAACGGGATAGAGTCAATGAACCAAAAGGAAACCACACTAATATTCAAAACTTGTGGCTTAGTCCTTTTCAAATTGCTAAGAAAATATGAACTATTACATATAGGTTGTAAAGTTTGGTTGTAAAGTTTAGAGAGAGATCTAGATTCCCTCCCTATTAATGAATAAATGCTTAAGAAATAATTCACTTGATTGTTGTCAAAGGACTATTAGTTGTATATAATTAGTTATTAGTTTTCTTAAAAAAGAAAAAGAGTTTGAATTGAGTCCTTTTCCGTACCTTACTTTGTTCTTATTGATCAAAATTAAAGTGGCTTAGTTATGGTCGAGCTTGAGAGTAGGACGTAGTTCATATTTTCTCTTCTATCAAACTTTGGAAATATTCGATACTCTATTGTTAAAGTAATTGGTTAAATTCAATGGAGAATGCTTGAGAATGCTTAATTACAATTATGACTATGTATGTTGACTTAAGTTAGGATGTAAGTATGACAAAAGACACTTTACCTAGGATGGAAGATATTAACATCAAAATTCCTTTTTTATTTGTTTAAAAAAAGATGGCATCCTCTAAGTTGATAAATCTATTGATCCACACTCTTTTATTCTAGAAAATGTAAAATATGAGAGAAAGAGATAGGGAGAGTATCATTAAAAGATTAAATTATTTACATAGAATATGATTTAACTAATGATGGAACATATTTAATGAGGAAATGCACATAACTTCATTAGAGCTATGAATATTCACTAGTAGTGGAGAAAGATCTATGATGTAGGGGTGACTTTGTCAGTGCTATCGACACTTACAGAAAATATAGCAATTCCAAAAGAAGGATAAAGTATGATGGAGAATTGAATAAATAAATCTCAAATAGTGAAATGGTAGCCCAAATTTTTAATTCTCATTTTAGTTCTATGACATGCTTCAAATAAAGTTAACTTTTCATTATCTTTGGTTTATTGACTAAGTATTTCAATTCAAAGTAAAGAAACAAATATGAATTTGATTTGAAGAAAAAGGTATGGATGATTATTTATTTTTTATTTTTTCTCTAACTTATAATTAAAATTGAGTTTGGTTTTTAATCAAAGGAAAAAGGTGCATAGATTTTGAATGGAACCAATAAATTGTCATTTGTTGAGAGATCAACATAGTAAAATTCAATTTTTTGGGGGTACCATCTTTGTTTCTCCTCCTTGAATTATATTTTTCTTTTCAAGTTTGATGAAATTTTATTCAAATAAGACAAAAAATTGAGTTGGTTATTCAACTATCCAAACCAACAATTGAGCTAGTACACCCCATATTTAAATATTTAGAGAGGAGTACTATCTTGGCATACTACCTCCAAGAAACATTGCAAAGATATATGTATATGACTTGGTGTTTACCAACATTAGACGGTCACATTCACATACTATTGTCGTTAGGACCCCAATTATTCCATGTTTAGAAGCTATTATTTTCATTATCTAAAGATGATAGGAAGATAAATTTTATCCCCTATAACATATACATAGGGAAATAGGGGATAATGAACTCTAAACAAGCCATGATCCTCTATGATTGGTTTCAAGCATAATATTACGGTTTCAGTAAAATAGCCTTGTGCCCATGAACAATGGGATCACAAGATATTGTACAAGAATGCAGTTACATGAGGAAGTGCTTCTGTTTCTTAAATCGAAATATTTTATTTCCACTCAAGGCATGTAATTTGATGAACAAATGGAGAGAATAAAATTGAATTTGGAGGAAGTTAACAAGTTATTGAAGAAGGAAGATGAATACAATATCATAGTGGAAGAGGAAAAATACAAACAAGAAGGAGAGCATATAATCAAATCTAAGGAAGAAAGAAGAGGAAGAGAAGAGAGACTAAAAGAAAACGTTGAGAAACTGAGGAAAGAAGAAGAACTAAAAATCAAAGTGGAAATACTAAAAGTTGAGATGGATATATTGGAGGTAGAGGAAATAGAAACACTAGCAACAACTAAATTAGAGAAGAAATTGGAAAATGTGAGAGTTAAACAAGAAACAATATAAAAAAATGGAAAAGGATTGAGAGGAGGATGAAACAGACCAATAATGAAATCAACGGAAGTAATATACAAGAGAATCATTTGATCAACCAACAAAATAAGAGGGGCCACATCTAGGTAGTTTTATTGATCTGACCACATAGGATTTAGCTGTCCCAAAACATAGTACAGGTTAAGGTAAAGAGATCAAGGATAAATGAATTGAGATGGAGAAAACAGATACACCTAGTAGCTTAGATAATACCTTATCCTAGGGATACCAGTTCATACTATACCCCATTCAAAACGTTGCATAATTATAATTAATAACATACAACAAGAAAAGAAAAACCATAGCTAAAAAAACATAGGGAAGAAAAATCTTGGACAATATTTTTATATGCACAATGGAAGAACAAGAATAAATTCAAGGATATAATATAATAGCATGAATT
This sequence comes from Picea engelmannii, assembly GCA_009831015.1. Taxonomy (NCBI): domain Eukaryota; kingdom Viridiplantae; phylum Streptophyta; class Pinopsida; order Pinales; family Pinaceae; genus Picea; species Picea engelmannii. Next base: position 3,880 of record ML789526.1, on the reverse strand, counting down.
AGAAGTATGAAGTGTATCATCTACCAAAAAAATGGAATCTTTAAAAGTTTCTCAAAGAGGAAGTGATAAAAACCACTCAATTAAAATGTGCACTCCCTAAAATAAATGAATGTGTTAACATGTTTAATAGGGAACTGCCAATTTAGAAGGCTCCCCAAAGACAAAATACTTTATCACATGATAATTCATGTAATATATTTTTTGAACATTGGGAAAAGTATGATAGCGAAGTAGTTATATCCTAGACAACCCCTAATTCACCTAAGGGTTATGTTAAAAGTGGTTATTATAATTAAATTTTAAATTGTATTTGAATTTTTTATAGTACAAAATTTGAATGATTATTGTAAGAGAACTATTATATTACATTGATTAAAGACCAATCCAATCATTGGCCAAATTGAATTTGACTGAAGAATTTTGTATATGTGAATCAAATGTTATGTACTTTGAGTATTTCATTTTACGCACTTGTGATATATGATTGATTACAGTATAATTTATGCATATGGATTATTGACACTATTTTTGTCAGTGGATTCAGGCTTGACGATGATTGATAATCCAACTCACATAAGGAGTAAAGGGGCCATGCACATAAACCAGACATTTGAGGGAGAGGTGTGACAACGTCCCTGTCACAGCCTACTAGAACTCCCACTGTGACCTGAACTGTAGGTTAGAGACTAACTAGTTCAAGAGGTCCACGATGTCATGAGGGCAAACTGGGACAGTCACTCACGAATAATTCTAAGGGGCACGCAATAAGGAAGAATCATTATTCCTTATAAGCCTTTAGTCTCTCACAAGGTTGACCGAGTGGAGTGTTGACTCCAAGGGTCGAACGAACTTTCAAAACCAATCAAAGGAGAGTGTCACCCTTGGAGCATGGAGGTGCGTCTTGAAGGTCATGTCACTTAATTAAAACATGAGTCAATAAATCTAGGTGGTCTATAAAAAATTGAAATGTTTAGACCTTGTTAGAATGGAATAATTATTTTGTTAGTAAATTATAAACTTAGAATCCTAACAAGAGTCTAAGCCTAAGTCTAAGTCTAAGTTTAATTGAGGGACTAGTTAAAAATATTGAATAAGTCAAAAAAATTTAGATAAAATCAATGTCGAGGAAAAAGGGAAAAAAATTTAAAGGTTGGATAAAATGCACATGTGTGCATGAAACTAATAGAAAAGATTTTTAAAATAGAAAGAAATAAAACATGAGAGAATAGGTGTACACATAGAATAGCATCTTGAGTCAAATTACCACTAAGTCTAACTAGAAGAAGACTCCTAATCCAACTCTAACTAAGATATAGTTAGGAGAAACTCATTAAATGAGAATTTGAGGAACACGGGGACAACTAAGAGAGAAAATAGGAACACATTGGGGAATGTGAGGGAAATTGGTTTTTTAAATAAAATAAAAATGGTAATTACTTATGCAACTTGAGGAAAGTGTGAGAAGTGTGTCTGTGAATAATCATAATTAATTTAATTTAAAAATAATAATTATTTGTGCATGAGGACATGTGTCAGTGGGGGAATTAATTTAATTTTAGAAAAATAATTGTTTGTGCATGAGGAACTTCTTGAGAGTAATGTTATGCTATAGGAATTTGGATTGAGTGTGTTTTACTTATGAGAGTTGGGATACCAAGCTTGTGGAAAAAGTAGAAGCTCTTCCCTGCGAGGCAAGCTTGGAACTATTTTTTTCTAGTTTCTTATGTGTGGCCTCTTTGTGACTCGGGGGCCTAAGGGGGAAGAAGAGTACCTCTAACGTTGGATGGAAGGTACCATTGTAGTCCTTGGTTTAGCAAGGAAAATGAGGGACATCGTGCAAGTTTAGTTGAGGATCATCTGCACAACTTCATCCTTCGGTCACGACATTTGGAAATTGCATTTTGTGTAATATGTAAAATTAATGTTAAGCACAATGTAGTGATCATGAGTATCAATGTACAATAATTATGTTTCCATTAAATTTTATTCATTCCTAATACGGGAAGAGTAAGGATATTGTATTCTATAGAAATTTTACTGATAAATAGATAAATGGTATGTAAATTAATTATGAAATTTTTTGTTTAGTACATGAATTAAATATCTAGAAAAGACCGGAGAAATGCCATTGAAAAGACTATTTATAGTTACAAATTATTAGTGCGTAAGTGGTGTAATAACGAATTAAAATTAAGTTTTATTTGTAGAATCTTCTACCTTTCTTGGGTTCAGGATCTGGGGTCAACTTTTAATCCCGTGCGTTTGATTACTATAGTTTTCTTTTTAGAGAGGCCTCGCCTAAGTTAGCTCCAGTTAAAGTTAATATTGCAACATCGTCCTTGCCATTTTCTTTATTGAATTCCTTCGACTTGTCGCCTTCTTTATGAAGTTCTGGCTCTAGCATACAGATTCTATTCTGGGGAATACCGATCATGCCCATGGATGTTTTCCTGTAGAAGTTTTTTTTTTCTTTACCTCTAATATATTACTAATTTTTTATTATTTTATGTCATAAAATGTTGGCCAGTCATGGAACACACTGACCTTAGACTTCAGAATACGAATAAAAAAAAGAAGGTGTTCATCTGTATGCCAAACCTTTTAAATACGGATATGTGAAAATGGTGTTGTAAAGGTCCTCACATCCATTGTGGTAAATGTTTTCCTTGGGTTTCATGATCTATGTACACAAATACTCAAACCAATATATACCTGCTCCATCTACTCATTGTTAATGATACAACTGTCAGTTGACACAAGTTCTGAAACATGGAACCTGTAAATCATTGTTGTCTTGGTAATGGAAATTTTTTGTGACATGTTGTTCATGTTAAATAAATATCGACATCGTGGGTGATTATCAAATACCAAGTCTTGTAAATCCAGTAGATATAGATCAAATTTTAACACTTGTAGACAAGCGCAAAGTTCTCTCCTTAAAAGTATTCACCGCCTATTTGATGAGGCTGTTAACTTTGCGCAACAATCAATTATGGTCATGATTACACCTTTAATTACCAACGGTTATTCCTTAGTTTTAGTTATGGGAAAACTCTCTAGACCTACCAAGTTTGTTATTTTAGAATTTAATTTTAGTTGGGTTAAATTGTTAAGTCAAATAGTTTTAAGTAAATGATGATATCGTTGAGTAGGAAGCGATGATAGTTAGCAAGTTTTTATTTATTTAGTAGATTCCTTGGAAAGTGTAACATCGAATGATGTCTTATTAATATAACATATTATGATTATAATACTAAATTTTTGGAATACATTATTAGTATGGTTAGTCCTCCCATTTAATTGTTGAAGATGCAATTGGTGTAAAATTTCATCTGACCTGGTTTCAAATGTTAAGAAATTGAGATAAGGTAACGATAGATGAAACCATATAGGGTGGCATATGTTGTTGTAGAAACCATATATGAAACCACTATAGATGTAACTATAGTAGGTGCAATGGTGGATGCAACAAGGGTGGTCGTAGGGATGTGCAAGGAAAGACATATGGGGTAAAATCATGAAGATGCGTAACAATTTTACTTGTTTTATGAGAATTTTTTATTTTACTTTAACAGGTTCTTCATCTTCCTGTAAACAAAAGTATTTTTTTATTTAAAATTTTACTTTACTTTAAAAACAAAACTTGTGAAGAATTTTGTTAGCTTTCTACTGACTATTTTTCAATTTTTTTTATTGAGATTTGTTATGTCAATTTGGCAATTGTTTGATACTATGTTCCTTAAAAATGAAGGGAAATATAATGAGTTATTTTTTCCCCCAACAATGTATCCATTATTAAAATTTTGTTTTTGACAAATGAAATATAGTGCAACAATCTATAGAGACTCTATTTTGTGATGACTATAGTTTTGAATCTAAC
>ML789525.1:373111-405389 GCA_009831015.1 Picea engelmannii | reverse complement strand
CTAAACCTCAATAAACCGTCGCTATCAAGTGAATATCCCTCATAACGTGGTACCATCATTGTGTTTTGTCCGATAAAATCCTTGACTTCTGTGTACCAGTCATCATCACGCTGTAAGGTGAGAATCTTCTCATGTAGATTTGTTTGAAGAGGTAACACCGAAAAGATGCGTGGCCTCTGACTCAAAGCATCCGCCACTCAGTTCACTGTTCCCTTTATGTAATTAATCACGAAATTGTATTCTCTAAGCAATTCCGACCAACGCCGTTGTCGCGCGTTTAGGTCGCTTTGCGTAAAAATGTGTTGTAGTCCACAATGATCAGTCTTTAATTCAAATTTTCGTCCTATAAAGTAGTGTCTCCAAACCTTCAAGGAATATACGATGGTTAATAACTCCAAATCATGCGTCGCGTAGTTCTCCTCATGCCTTCTCAGCTTCCTCGAAATGTAAGCGATCACTCGTTCGTCCTGCATCAAGACCCCGCCTAAACCTTCCTTGGATGCATCAGTGCATACCAAGAATTCTGCATCCATGTCAGGGACCTTTAGTATTGGCGCGGTTGTCAGCAACTCCTTAAGCCTACGAAAGGCTTCCGTGCATTTCTCTGTCCAAACAAACTTCTTGTTTTTCTTCTGCAATTCCGTGATCGGATTTGCTATCTTCGAAAAACCCTCGACAAATCATCAATAGTATCCTGCTAATCCCATAAAACTACGCACTTCTGTGACATTCGTTGGCGCAGGCCATTCCATAATAGCCTCAACCTTGGCTAGATCCACGGCGATACCCTCACTAGAGATGACATGCCCTAAGTAGTGAATTCTTGATTGGTAAAAAGAGCATTTGGACAACTTCCCATACAATTTGTTTCTCGTAAACATTGTAGTACCAAGCGCAAGTGCTCATCATGCTCCTCCGTCGTCCGAGAGTAGATCAAGATATCGTCAATGAATACTTGGACGAACTTGTCCAAGTACTCGCGGAACACCCCATTCATCAAACTTATGAATACCCCTGGGGCGTTTGTCAGTCCAAAAGGCAAAACAGTAAACTCATAATGTCCAAATCTTGTCTTAAAGGCGGTCTTAGGGATGTCATCCTCCTTGATCCGTAACTGGTGATATCTGGATCGCAGATCAATCTTGGAGAACACCGTCCCACCCTTCATTTCATCGAATAGATCGTCAATTCTTGGTAAGGGATACTGATTTTTGATCGTAGCCTTGTTCAGTTGACGGTAGTCAATGCAAAGCCTCCAAGATCCGTCCTTCTTTTGAATGAAAATAACTGGTGCACCCCACGGTGACACACTAGGACGTATCAGTCCCAGGTCCAACAACTCCTTCAGCTGCATTTTCAACTCTTGCAACTCTGGGGTCGACATCCGATAAGGCGTTCTTGCTATCGGCTCAGTTCCCGGTTTCAGGTCTATGGTAAACTCCAGTTCCCTCTCCGGTGGCATCCCAGGCAACTCCTCTAGAAAAATATCCGCAAACTCCTTCACCACCGGAAGGTGTTCTAGACCTTCTGCTACTCCCTTCTCATTGAGCGTGAGGATCGCATAAAGTTTGCACCCCTTGTGCATACTCTTCCGTAACTGTAGGGAAGAGACGAACCACATGGAAACTCCCTGGTTCCGTCCTACAATCACACGTCTCTGTCCTTCGTCATCAACCAAGCTCAACCGTTTCATCTTACAGTTGAGAATCGCCTCATGCGTTTCCAACCAATCCATACCGATCACGACGTCATAAGATCGTAAGATCGTGACGTACAAGTTGACTCTCGTGACAAACTCTCCTAGGTTAAGGGCGCAACCCGTAACCTTTCCTCCAACCTTCTGTTTGGCTCCAGAAGCCATCTCTACGAAGCTAAACTCCTCTTGTTCGATTGTCTTTACCTTAATCCTTTTTAGTGTTGCACCAGAAATGAAACTCTCAGTAGCTCCTGGGTATATCAAAACGCTAAGGGTCTAGTCAGCGACCATACCTGTCGTCTCGAGCATAGTCGACTGGTGCTCTGCTTGGCAGTTATTCACCGCTGCATGAATCCGATGGGCCTTACCCATATCTCCCACGGTAGCGGGTCCGGCTGATCCGGACGCTCTGGCCCTCTCCACAGGACAGTCGCGCTAGTAGTGTGGCTCCCCACACATCCAACACCCCTTCTTCAGCCCAGTAGTCCTGGTACCCAAAGTAGAAGAGGACTGCCCACCTGCTTGAAACCCTGGTTTGTTCTGCTGAACAGGCCTAAACTGCTGCTGCTGCGAGCGACGCTGCTGCTGGTGCTGTGGTCCTCGATAAGGTGTCCGCTGCTGAGGCGACGATCGTCGAGGTGTAGTGAACATGGATCCCCTCTGGAAGCCACGATGTCCCGGCGTATGTCTCGCTGGTGTCTGATGTCATGGCGCCCCCGATGAACTCTGCCCTGCAGGTCTCGCTGAAGTCCTGGTCTGCCCCCCACTGATAAGATCCTCCTCTGCTATGAGGGCCTTTTGGATAGTGTCATGCAAGGTTTGAGGCATCAGGATCCTAACATTTGCACGTAAACTGCCATTAAGGCCAAACACGAACCTATTGACTTTGAGCTTCTCTGTGTTAAGGTGCGGAGCATACCGGAGCAGCTCCATGAATTGTGCCTCGTACTCGGGCACCGTACGACCTCCCTGTCGTAGCGCGTTGAACTCGTTGAGCTGACACTCAATTAATTCATCAGAAAGGTACCTCTCTCGGAACCGTTCCTCGAACAGCTCCCATGACATGTCTTCCACAGCCATGTTCAGCTGCGGCAGGAGTGTCTTCCACCATAGAAGAGCGCTCCCCTTCAGTTGAAATACCACCATGCGGACCTTCATGTTGGAGGTATAATCGCGAAGTGCAAAGCACATCGCCATATTCTCCAACCATGCCTCGGCGGCTGCACCGTCCGGGGCACCAAAGAAATCGGGAAATTTTACCTTCTCGAGTTCACGGTGAATGCTACCTGTGACGGCCGGTGCGTGCGGCAGAACCTCAGGGGGTGCCGGCGCCCTGGCCTCGTCTCTGTCCAAACGGCTGATCAGAGCCTCGAACATGTGCTGGAAGGATCTCATCATCCCAACAACATCACCAACTGATATATGTTCCTGCCCAAGAACCTGCTCGCCTCCCTGGGGGTTAGACCCCTCAGGTGTGGATGCTGCTGGAGGCATCTCGCCTCCTCCCCTAGCACCCCGTCGTCTGCCTTCGCGACGTCCTCTAACCATGGTTACTTGCACACATACAATCAACTCAATCAACAACAGTATATATAAAATAAAAACCCACTCATATCAACGAAAGCCACAGCGAACCCTAAGTCGCCGGTCGAATCGGCTCTGATACCATATGTAACCACCCTCCTAGCTAAGGACATCTACTCAGTCAACCGATAAAAAAATTTTTTTGTTAAAGTGTGTGCGCATGTGCAGAAGAAACAACCCCCTCGAATCTACGTCAACACTCGAACCAACAGGACGCAACTAAGACGAACACAATCAAGATGACCCGACATATCATAGCGACGACAAGAAGAAAACGCCCCCGAACAGGAGGCGGCAACTAACGGCTGTAGGCAGAGACAGACACCAGGGGTTAGGTACAGTACTTTCACAAAATGAAAGAATCCGACAGTAGAGTCGTAGTAGTGGAACTGTGCCTTTAAACAGCCCGAGACTACTGATACGGCTCAGAATGTGTCGCTAGAGTGGAACTGTGCCTTTAAACAGCCCGAGACTCTTGATACGGCACTGGATTCCTTCCACCGGATTTACACACAGACACAAATACTAGGCTACAAGAGGTGTCTATATCCTGCCCGACACGAACATACTACACAATACAATACCACCCAGTACTCCAAATCAGGGACGAACATAAGCACGACGCAATGCATTTTTCTAAATAATTGCCCTAAATAAGCAATGACATCCGTATCATAAAGGTAAACCCCCGACATTACATTCTCCTGGTTGACTTGCTCTTCCTACCCGTTTATCACCATACATTCTAGTAACCCAACAACAATAGCTTTGCAACCAGACGTTATCATCAACACTTCAATTTACACGAAGATTATCCTTGCAATTTAAACTCCATCATGATCATTCTAGCAACAATTATTAACATTGCGGTTGGCCTCATTATTAACATGCTAATTAAAACAATTGTTAATCTTGCAATTCAACTAGTGTTACCATGGCAACTAAGCAAGTATTAATATTGCAGTGAAGCATTTATCCTTAGCACCGAAAATTAACAACATTATCCCTGCAATGTAACCAAGTACCAATGTTGCGCATTAACCAATAATTCCATACTTCCCCATAACCTAACAATAATAACATTGCAATACCATTCATTAACATTAACGCTTCCAATGAAGCCAATAATAACCTTGCGAACCTAACATTCATTTAACAAATAACATTCCATTAGTAATATTACTATTGCGATTACACAATAATTGCCATTGCAATTCTACCAACCTTAACATTTACTTAATAACATCACTATTTCATCTAAACTATTACTTATCATTGCCATTCATCCAACATTAACATTCAATTAATAGTGATACTATTGTATTAACTATTTCTATCATTGCAATTCAACCCACATAAGATTTCAATTAATGCTATTAATATTGCAATTAACAACTAGCATTTACATTCCATTACTAATATGAACAGGGCGATTTAGACCATCACCTAACATTGTAATTCAACTAGGGTTAACCTTTCCAGTACATAGTATTGATATTGCGAATTAACATTTACTTAACATCGAATTTCTATCAGCATTAACATTCCATTAGGACAATGTGTAACAATACTATACTTTAGGATTTATATTAAATCAATATTAAAAAGGATGGCAACACTTAAAATCACAACCCTTTAATGAAATTATCAAGAACAATGAACACCCCATACAACTGCAATGCTAAAAATAATGGCCATACTTAAAATTAACCATATTTACCTTTAATAATAAAAATATTAATTAGCAAAACCTAAAATAAAATTGCAACATTTTAAATGATCAAATGAAAAGGTGACACTACCATACTCGGCTGTAGCATAAAAACAATATGAATATTAGTAATGAAAGAGTAATTATAATGCATTCAATATAAACGACATGTGTTAATCATATAACAGGTCATAAATTAATATCTGGAATTAGTGTTCCAATATCCAACATGCTCATCGCGGGATAACCCAGAATAATTAAAAACACGCAGAAATATCGGTGGAGGTTAACCTGTGCGGTTGGGCGCCAAAACAACTAATATACTAATGCATTAAATGGCCATGCAGAACCGCTGACCAATCCAAAATATACTATTAAAGATATTCATACCCTAAATTTACATTTAATTCCTTTACCCTGACTTACTGTAAAAACGCACTATGAACGATCTCTAAATCTGGTAGTTACAAATGGGGCAGCAATTAATCTGGAGGTCGCCTAAGACTGGTAAGGCAGTAACTAACATTAAGGTAGTGAGTTTCCATTGCAAGCGACGAAATATATCAATATCGATTCCACTAAATTAAGAGAGAGATCAAACTGAAGGTACGCTCCTGAAGGTTTATCTAGTGCACAGGGTTGATATTTTACCCAACAAGGGATGGTAGCTGAAAACAGATTCAACCAATCTGGGCGTATTGGTTCTGATACCCTTTCAATGCCAGCTGGAAGCAGTTAGGGTTATAAGGTTTCATAAAGGTTATGCATCCTGAACCGCTGGGAAGTGAAATGGCGGATCTCCAAAGACAATACCACAGCGCTGCTTAAATGCCTTTACCCTAACTGAAAGTACAATGATAATACTCAATAATCTGTCAATCTGGGCAACAATTCATGGAAGTGTCTAGACACTGTAAGCAGATAACAAAAATTGGTTTTGTGGACGCGCATTAATTCGTTTTTATTGTTTTGGTTGAAGGGCTATGCTGAAGGCTGTCTGTCGCGAATCCAGCCAAAGTTCGGACTTGCAACACCTTCTTGTGATGATGTAACTCCATGAGAAGAAGGTTGAAGTCACTTCTCTGCTGCTCTGGAACCCAGCAGATAGGAAAGACAGCTAAAGAAGGATTCATAAGACGTTGTAGCTGACGGCAACCTCAATGGCCACGTGATGGTGAAGGAGTGTGAACATTAATGGAGAACAGTGAGATAAATTAATGAGAAAAATGATTATTAAGGAAGTTGGGAAACAATTGAAGGCGAGGGCATGAATCAATTTAATCTCCTCAAAAATTCCAAAACACACAGCAATGGTCAATTTACGATTTTCCAAATTTCGAAAAAAACCTAAAACCAAAGGTTGGGTAAAGGACCAAAACCTAAAATCAAAACGTAAGTAAGGTAGGTCATCTCTTACGCCTTTTACAATTCAGAGGAAATATATCACTATTTCAATAATTAAACGCATTACAATTCAGAGGAAAGATATCACTATTTCAATAAATAAATGCATCAGGAAACTGCCCTTGTGGTGGCGGCCGCTGCAACACAGTTCAAGGGATTAAATTGATACCCACCTGTTTAAAAAAAATGATTTGGCCAACGGATAGAGTTCAAGACCTCTGCCCCAAAATCCCATTGTGCATCCTACAATGTGCTCAACTAGAACGAGAGGGCACCAGGATTGAAGCCAACACCCTTAACTAGTGTTCTTATGAGTACAGTCAACATCAGTGACTGAGAAGGAAGCACTCGCAACAAGGCAAAGATCCAGGGATCCGATCTCTCCAGGAAGGTAGAACGCAAGTTTAAACCCTAAAAACGTAGAAAAACTAACTACCCACGCAGGGAAAAGATAAACCCCCAAAACGCAGAGATTTCACCATAAAACGCAGTGGGATTAGACTAGAAAATGCAGGGACTCTCACCATAGAAACTCGGTGGATTTAAACTAGGAAAATGCTGGGGTTTAAACTATGAACTCGCAAGGAAGGAGCAACATTAAATATTAATCTTTTCCATGGTCCAAGGAAAAAATAATGGGAATTTTGCACAGTCAAGAATCATGAGCAGTAAATATTTCTTTTTACACAGTCCACCAGAACCCTAATAAAAAAATTTCCATTCAGATGAACAAATAAAATTTACGCTGTCCTTCCATAAATTACTATGCATTCTAACTAATTAGTTCAGGATCATACCTTGGCTTATTGCTGGCCACAACGAGTCCTGTGCTCCTGCTGCTCCCACTCCTGCTTGTCGACCTCAATGAGCTCACCTGTACCTCCGAGCCAAACGCTAGGGGTACTCTTCTTCCCCCTCAGCCCCCCGAGCCGCAAAGGGGCCACACACAACCAGAGAGTCACTAGCTCCTCAGCTCGCCTCCAAGGCTGAGCTACCACTCAATTATGCTGAGGCTTCCCAACTCCTACCAGAAAATCAGTCAGTCTCTCTTCTCTCAGCATAGCAATCCAATCTCAGCCAAAAAGCCTTTTCCTTTCCCCTCTCCCATCCCTTTATCCCCTCAAACCCTAATTCTCTTTTTACTTAGGTTTTCCCCCTCTTTTTCTCTTTTGACTTTTTTCTTTTTCTTTTTAGTTTATTTCGTTTATATAATTCAAATTTTTATTTTTCTTTTCAAAAATTTAAGGGTATGTGCGCTCATATTTTTATTTATTTATTTATTTATTTCCCCTTTTTCACAAGATTAACTTTATTGGTTTATAATTTGTTTATAATATAAATATACATATATATATATTTTCATTTTTCTATGAATAAACAGGCTTTCATCATTTAATTTACCATTGACATATCTGTATTTTCAGGATTAATGAGAGATTAAGGCGATGGCAAACCAGTAGGGGAAAAGTAAATGTTTTACTAAAACGGATAAAGAGGATTTACGAGGAGGGATGGCGATATAGTAATGTGGACTAGACAAGTAAAAGGGAGGTGGATACTGGATGGTCTAGGCGATGGAGGATAGTTTTATTAAGCAGACAAGGATAAAGAGAGGGTGATGGTCTGNGGTTAAGGCCACACTAAAATTTCCCCCTGGTTTCTAGAAGGTCTTAGGCTTAGGGTTTAGATTCTGAGCTAGGCGACTATTGGTTATGGGTAATGCTTAAGGTTTTTATCAGGTGCTGAAAACTTAGGGCTAATTAGGCTGACTCCATCAACCACCTTTATCGCGACGTGCCCTTCAGGTCGCACCACGTGCGCCAAGGGTGCCACTCGCCTATGGAATTTCTTTGTGCGACGTGCCCTTCAGGATGCACCACGTGCTCCAAGGGTGCCACTCGCCGACTGAACTAATTGGTAGACCTCTATAACCCCTGGAGTCAATACTCCGCCAGGTGAACTAGTAGGAGACTAAGGACTCTAAGGAATAAGGCCCCCGCCTTATTGCGTGCCCCTTAGAATCATCGTGAGCGACTGTCGTAGTCGACCCCCACGACATCGTGGGTCCTCTCGAACTAGGTAATCGTTAACCTACAGTTCGAGCCACGGCGGGAGTGCTAGCAGGCAGTGGCAGGGCCGCTATCCACCCCTCTCCCTCAACCTCTCTGCAATCATGTGTGGCCCCTTTACTCCATATGTGAGTCAAGTCGGCAAGCTATCGTCAGCCTGCATCACCAATAATCATGTCAGAAATGTCGACATCAAATCATCAATCAAATGAAACATCATAAAAACATATCAACCCAAAAACACACTCCCTGACTTAGTCTGGAGTCCAAGGGGGTTCTACCGATGCCTCTGCATCCTCAAGGTCAAAAACCCTGCACACTCAACAAAACTGAGTCAATAACACCCGTCTAATCAAATAGTAACACATCATGTCATCTGTCAATCACATCATAATCAAATATAATAGGTCTAATGTCAAAAAGGGTCCAGATCACTTGCGAGCAAGTGTCCTCATATAATAAGTGGTCTTAGTGCGCCAGAGTGGGATGTTACAGACTGAAAGGATGATATCTTTCCTCCTCTGTGCTTGCTCCTCGTTGTCTGGACACTGATCGGATAGTCTAGATCTCTCCCCCTGAGCTTAAGCTTTCTTCAGACTCAGAAGATTTTTGAAAGATTCAAAGGATTCAACCTTTTTCCTTCCTGTGATTTCCTTTATTAGATATCTTCCACACTTATTTTAAAGTGTTATCCCTTATAAGCTTCATCTCCTCAAATATTTTGATCACCCGAGCACTTCTTTCTTTTCTGGGAAATTTCGTCTAACTCATATTTAAAGTTTTCTTGAAAATAATTCTTCTCTCCTTCATGGAATTCCTCTCTTCCAGTCCTATGACTTCTTACAGAGTTTCCTCAACAATGAGTCATATTATGGATCTATGCACTCCTCGCAACAGATTCTTACGCAAGATATGGATTCTCGTGGATGACTGTGCACCCCTTTCAGCAGTCACTTTGCATTACTTGCAAAGGAAATCTTATGCTATTTCTTATGATATTTACGAGTTGAAACAAACCCCACCAATGTGAACGCACTCCTTGTGGACTTTATTCACAACTTGCACCAGCTCACGAAGAGAAGTGACTGAGAATTATACAAACATTATAAAGCTACATACACTCATAGCAATATTCATTCATTCTTGAAAACAACAATAACAGATAATTGAAAACAAAAACAGTCTCACACATTCAGATCAATTTTCCTCAGTTATTTTCATTCAAAATGAAAATATGATTACAACAAAATCAAAACAACAACTACAGTTCATAAAATTCCTACTTGCTCGTAACCATTTCTTTAGGGCATAGAAAACCTCTCTTTATACAAAAGAAACAAACTAATTGCTATCTAATTGTTGTTACATCGAGACTAAGGTTAAACTCCCAGGTCACATGTGCTCATTTTGTCTCCATGCACATGATATTTCCTCTTTTATTCTCTATCCGCTTCAAAATATTGCAGTACCCACCAGCGTTCGAGATTCTGAATTGGTCCTCGAGCGTTGAGTTGTCCTGCCATGTGTACTTGCTGACGATTCTCCTGCATCATACTCCCATGGGAAAATATTCATGGAATCTTGTCCAGGAGCTCCTATAGTGACTTTCTATGCTTCTGGATATCATCTTCACTCTCCCAACTGACATATTCTATTCGTTGTCCCTTCCACTTGACCAGATATTCAAAATAGTTCTTCCTCCTAGTCTTCTTACTAATCCTCTCATCAACGATATTTTCCATTTGTGGTTTTTCTGCTATAGGAATTTGTTTATCCCACTGAATCTTATCTTGATATGTTGACCGCTCTGTGTCATCTTTCCAGTAAGGATACAGGTCTGATACATTGAATATGGGCGATATGCCCACATCATTTGGCATCTCGATCTCATAGGATTTTGCATCAAACTTCCTCAAGATATTACATGGTCCTATCTTCTTCATATTTATCTTGTTATATGTCCCCCTAGGGAACCACTCCTTCTTGAGAACTTCCAGAACCTGATCTCCTACTTCAAATTGAAGTTCTCTACGATGTTTATCTGCTCTGCACTTGTACTCTTGGCTAGAACTTTGCAACTGCCTTATGATCTGGCTATGGAGGTTCTACATTTCTACAGTAAAATCTTCTGCTGCAACGCTTCTGATCTCACTCTGTTCCAATTTTCTCAACTCAGATACTCCCCTGGATTGCATTCCATACAATATTTGGAACATGCTCTTCCCAGTTCTCCTATTTGGTGAGTCGTTATATGAAAATTCTACTTGTGGTAGAATCTCATCCCGATGACTAGAATCCTCAATAAGTTTCCCAAAATTATATTTACCACCTCAGTCTACCCATCTGTCTGAGGGTATTAAGATGATTTGAAGGACAATTTTGTCCCCAACTTCTTCCACAGTGTTATCCAAAAATGACCAACACTTTTTTTGTCTCTGTCCGAGACAATGTTTCTAGGTAGGCCATGAAGTCTCACAACTTCCTTAAAGAACATATTTGAAACATGTGTTGCATCAATGGTCATCTAGGATGGGATAAACTATGCCATATTTGAACATCTATCCACCACCACAAATATAGAATCACATCCTCTTTGCATTCTTGGCAGTCCAAACACAAAATCCATGCTTATTGCATCCCAAGGCCTCTTTGGTATGGGAAATGGTTGATACAATCCAATGTTCTGTCTATTACCTTTCACATGTTGGTAGATTCTACATCTGTTCATGAATTTTATCACATCTATTCTCATACCTAGCCAATAGTATGAACTGCTTAACTATGCAAATGTCTTATCATGGCTGAAATGTCTAGCCAATCCTCGACTATGTTTTTCCTTCAAAAGGTTATCCCTCATTGAGCATTTTGGTATGCACAATTGATTTCAATTGAGCAACAATCCTTCTTGAATCATATAATCTGTCCATTGCCTCCTATCTCTCAACACCAGATTCAAGCATGCTTCGTATACTTCCTTGAAATATGGATCATCACGGTACATTTCCTCAAGGTGTTCAAACCCTAAGGTCTTTACCTAGAATTCCTGCAGAATTAAACATCTCCTGCTCAATGCATAAGAAAATTTGTTAGCATTCCCAACAAAATGTTTTATGACAAAAGTAAAACTATCCATAAACTCAATCCACTTTGCATGCCTCTGATTCAATTGTTTCTGTCTGGTTATGAATTGTAAAGATTGGTTATCATTATACAAGACAAATTTTTGTGGGACAAGGTAGTGTCTCCATTTCTTCAGGGCTTGGATTATGGCATAAAACTCCTTGGCATAGGTGGAGTATTTTTTCTTAGTCTCATTCATCTTCCCACTGAAATAGGAAACATGCCTATTGTCTTGGCTAAAAACTCCTCCAATTTCAATGCCACTTCCATCACACCTCACCTGAAATGTCTTCTCAAAAATTGGCAAGACTAAAATTGGTCACTCTATTATTTTCTACTTCAGTATATTGAAGCTATTCTCAGCCTCCTCTATCCATTTAAAAGACTTGTTCCTCTTCTTCACTGTATCCATCATTGGTGCACAAATTCCACTGGAATCTCTGATGAAATTCCTATAGAAACTCACTAATGATTTCTTTGATTTCTTTCACCTTCTCCGGATCCATCTTCAGTTCATTTGAAGAGATAACAAAACCCAAGTAAATGATTTTTGTCTTCATAAAAGAGGAATTCTTTAGTTTTATAAACAACTTATCCTATTGTAGTCTTCTCATCACTAGTGTCAGGTGCCTGAAATGATCCTCTTTAGTCTTGATAAAGATTAGTATATGATCTATATACACAACGACGAACTTGCGAATGAAATATTTTAGTATTTCATTCATCAACCTCATAAAAGTAATAGGGGCATTGGTTAAGCCAAATGGCATAACAAGCCACTCATAGAAACCTTCATTTGTCTTAAATGTTGTCTTCCACTAATCACCTTCTCTCATTTTGATTTGGTGATATCCACTTTTCAAATCTATCTTAGAAATGAAATTTTCCCTAATTAAACAGTCCATCAAATCATCTATTCTTGGCAAAGGGAATCTATACTTAATAGTGATCTTTTTGATGTCTCTCGAGTCTATACACATTCTCCATACTCCATCTTTCTTTGGACTCAACACAGTTAGTACTGCACATGGGCTCAAGCTCTCTCTGACCAAACCCTTGTCTAACAATTCCTGGACCTGGCTCTGTACCTCCTCATTCTCTCAAGGTTTTAGTCTATATGTCACTTTTTTTAGAAAACTTTCTCCTCGTATCAAATCAATATGATGGTTGGTAATTTTGATGGGTGAAAATTAGTTAGGCAGCTCATCCACCACTATGTTAGCAAAATTATCCAACAATTCCTCAACTTCTTTAGGTAAATCATCCATCAAAGTAATAGCAAGGATAAATTTGGGTTTCCTCACCACAACAAACTGCATCTTCTGTTTTTTCTTAACTTCTTTCAGGAGTTCCTTTCCACTCATGAGAAGTATGCTTGTGTTGGCTTCCTCTTTCACTTTCTTCTCCTCTATTGGAAACAACATGTGTGTCCTGCCATTCTTCTCCAAGGCATATGTATTCTTCCTCCCATCATGAATGACATTCCTGTCAAAATTCCATGGTCTTCCCAACAAAATATGGCATACATACATGGGAATTACATCACACAAAATTTCATCTCTATATCCTCCTATCTTAAATTCAACAAAGAATTGTTTAGTAACCATTACTTGGTGTCCTTTATACAACCATGAGACTTTATATGGATTTGGGTGTGCAGTAGTCTCCAGCTCTAATTTCTCCACCATCTCTGTGGATACTAAGTTATCAGTTCTCCCAGTGTAAATTATCACCTTGCATACTCTGTCTTTAGTCGTACAAGCTGTCCTGAATAGATTGTTCCTCTGTACTGGATTTTTAACTTCCACCTCTAGTTTTAAGTGAACCTTTCCCATCATCAGGGATGTTCCATCCTCTACTCCTTCTGCTTAAACATTCCCTCTTTGTGATTCCGAAATGTGAGCTTCTCCTTCTTTATTTTTCTCGGGGAATTCCCAAGACATGTTCCCTGTCTTTCCATAGGAATAACATCTTATTCCTGCTCTACCTCTTCCTCTAGAAGAGATTCTTCCACCACCCTTTCTTCCTCGAGAAATTCCTCCTCTTTCCAAGTGACTCTGCGGAGTTTTATCCTCGTCTTTGCAATTGTGCTCTTTGTCATGGGAAACACCCATGCCTTTGTTTAGGGATGGGATTTTACCTCTACCTTACTGGATTTGTTTTTTGGCTAACTTCTCTTCTTCATCCAATGTGAACTGATAACAATCCTCCACTATCCTTACCAACATCTTGCTGATATCATCCCATATTTCATACCTCGGCCCATTTATATACCTGGAAATTTTTTATTCATCCTTCTCTCTCTCTCTCCAACTCTGATATTTAGCTTGTAGAAATCCTCTGTGTATTCTTTGACTGTCATACCCTTCTGTCTCAAGCTATGTAGCTTCCTGAATAGACTGATCTAATAATCTTTGGGCATGAAATTAGCCTTCATCTTGGCTACCATTCTATCCCAATTCTTTATATTTTGTTTTTTTTTACTTAACCGCTCGGCCTACAATTCATCCCACCACAGTGTTGCATGTCCTTTAAGCCTAGTGATAGAATGTCTCACCCTTTTATCCTCATCGACATATTCATAATCGGAATATTTTTCCATGGAACTTATCCAATCTAGCATCTCTTCAACATCCAAATTCCCTTCATACATTGGGACCTCTATCTTGGATCTAGCTCCCAATATAGCAACTACTCTCAGCAAAAATTCTTAGGCAACATGTTCGCCTATAGCTTCTTTGGCTTATACATCTTCACTCTCTACTTTGATGATGTCTCCAGCATCAAGTTCTCTTCTATGGTTTGCTTCCATCACTTCTAGCCTTGCACGAAGTTCTCACATATCCCTTTCTACAACATGATTGGCCAAAGATGGCTCCCCTTGTCTCCTCGGTGGCATTATGTTGACTGTCTCTCACACATAGAGTACAAATTTGAGTTATTTTCTCTCCTTTATCTCCTTTTCCTACTATCTACAAGCAAGATTTCATCTCTGATACCACTTGATGGTATCAAACTATATCCTTTCAGCGTCCTTCTTTTGTCTGCGGTCTGCAAACAAAAACTATGCTCTGATACCACTTGATGCAGACCCCCCTTCTCTCCTTAGGGCTACACAACCTACCTGTCTAGGATCAATCAATAAACTGAGTATGATTGACTATTCATCCCCTCAAGAATATCAAATCCACTTAACATTGCTTCTTTCTCCTAAGGCGTAGTTTCTAAGGAACCCACGAGCTTCTCCTTAACGCCTTTTAAAACCTTAGTGTAAATAGGCATTAGCTCGCCTGGTTATATGAAAGTTGACCTCTGTATATGTGCATATATGGAAGTGGTTATCTTCCATATATGTGCATATACCATGGATGGATTCCATATATGTACATATACAAAAGTGGTCGACTATCCTATATGCTCATATACGAAAGTTGGTCGACTTCCGTAAATGCACATATATGAAAGTCAACCAATTTTGTAAATGCACATACACAGAAGGGCTTCAAGGTATATGTGGTATACTAAAGACAACTACTTTTGACTATGCACATATGGAAGTGGTGAACTTCTATATATGTGATGCATACCCCCCTTCTCTCCTAAGGGTTGCATGACCTCCCAGTCTAGGATCGATCAAGAAACTGAGTCTGATTGATGCTTCAGCCCCTCAGGAATCTCAAATCCACATAACATGCCCTCTTTCTCCTAAGCCATAGGTTATATGGAACCCACAAACTTCTCATTAACACCTTTTAAAACCTTAATGTAAATAGGTGTTATCTCTCCTCGTTAAGCCCCTCTCCTTACATGACCAAGGCTGTGACTAGTCTCCTAAATGAAAGGCACATTACAATTTTGCATATCAGGTCTTTGCATGTGAGTCACCCTGACTTTCCCGTCCTCCGAAATCATGATAGGAGCCTAGTGCATGCTAGCCCCTATGTTATCCTTCATTGATGTGACCCTTCGCTATGACCACTCTCCCAAATAAAAAGGTGTTTCACGATTTCACGTATCAGGTATTTGTTTGTTGGCTCCTCCCTTATCCTCCATCGATATGACCCTTTGCTATGACCTGGGGAAAAGTTTTTTGAGCTCTTCAAAATTTTTCATTTCATGAAGTTTGATTTCTCATCCTTTCGAAACCCGAACTTGCAAGTTCCTCTTGCTAGATCAATGGTATTGAGTCCCCACAATCCAATGGTCCTGATCTTCTTTTTGCATATTAGGAATTCGTGTTTTGAAAATTTGGAGGACTGCTCACCTCCCTTGTCTCGATATATGAACTCTCAATATCTCCTTCCCTCTAAACGAATCAACGGTCCATATCTCTCCTCGATCCAATGACTCAGATCAAATCTCGAACTTAGATTTCGTGAGTTCCCAGAACTCTTACCTATGATTTCCCAAGTTGTGAACTCCTGACAAGACCAGATCTATGGTCCATGATATTCCTTCAATCGATGGATGCGATCAATTTATAAACTCAGACTTCATGAATCCTCATGACTCCAGTCTTTGACCTTTCCACTCTGTGAGTCAACTAAATGTTGATCTCTGACCATGTGTCCTCCTTGACAATGGATGACTCCAATGATTTCAGAATTTCACAACCCCTCTCCTCCTATGTAGTTTAAAAGCTTATCATTAGTGAACTTTACCTTGATCGCCTGGCTATAATTATTTTTCTCTCAGATTGAATGGTTGATATCTTTCCTCCTCTGTGCTTTCTCCTCGTTGTCTAGAAGTTGATCGAATGGTCCATATCTCTCCCCCTAAGCTTAATCTTTCTTAATAAATAGAAGATTTTCAAAAGATTCAAAGGCTTCGACCTTTTTCCTTCCCGGGAGTTTGTTTCTTGGATCTCATCCACACTTCTTGTAAAGTGTTATCCCTTCTGAGCTTCATCTTCACAAATATTTTGATCTACCAAGAACTTCATTCTTTTCCGAGAAATTTCTTCTAACTCAGATTTAAAGATTTCTTGAAAATAATTATTCTCACCTTCATGGCGTGCCTATGTTCTAGTCCTCCGACTTCTTATGGAGTTGCTTCGACGCTGAATCCAATTCTAGATCTGTGCACTCCTTGCAGCAGATTCTTATGCAAGATCTGTATTCTTGTGGACAACTTTGCACTCCTTGCAGTAGTCACTTTGCATTACTTTCAAAGGAAATCTTAAGCTATTTCTTCTGATCTTTACGAGTCGAAACAGTATGCGCACCTTGCACCAACTCACGAAGAAAAATGATTGAGAATTATACAAACATTTTAAATCTGCATACACTTTTAGCAATATTCATTCATTCTTGAAAACAACAATAACAGAGAATTACGAACAACAACAGTCTCACACATTTGGATTAATTTTCCTCGGTTATCTTCATTCAAAATGAAAATATGATTATAGCAAAATAAAAACAACGACTACAGTTAATAAAATTCCTTCTTGCTCGTAATCCTTTCTTTAGGGTGTACAAAACCTCTTTTTATACAAAAGAAACAAACTAACTTCTATCTAATTGTTGTTACATCAAGACTAGGGTTAAACTCCCAGGTCAAGCATGCTTATTTTGTCTCCACATGTGTGATCTTTCCTCTTTTGTTTTCTATCAGCTTCAAAAGATTGCAGTACTGGCCAACGTTCAAGATTCTGAATTCATACTCAGGCGTTGATTTGTCTTTCCACGTGTACTTGTCGACAATGCTCCTGCAACAATATGCACATATAAGGAATCCAACCACTTACATAAATGTGCTTATATGGATTTCGTATATGTGCATTTACGGAAGGGCTTCTATATATCTAGATTTATGAAAATGGCTGACTTCTATATATGTGCATATCTGAAAACCAACTTTTGTATATGCACATAAGCATAAGGGGTCAGATTCTGGATATGTGCATATACTGAAGTTGACCAACTTCTATATATGCGTCGACTTTCATATATGCACATATATGAAAGATGATCTCTTTCGTATATGTGCATATATGGAAGCCAACAAAATTTCATATATGTGCATATACAAAATCCAACCACTTCCATATATGCACATATACGAAAGACAACCACTTATGTATATGTGCATATAAAGAAGTGGTTGGATTTCCTATATGTGCATATAGAAAATAAAACAAATTTCTTATATGCACATAATATATAGAATATGACCACTTACAAAAGTCGACCACTTCTGTATATGCGCATTTATAGAAGAGATTCAATATATGTGAATTTACATAATGGCTACCATATATGCATGTTTATGGAATTCGGTTAGGTTTCTGTATATGTGCATATAAGGAAGCCAGATATACAAAAGTTAAGGAACCAAACACGCAGGTGAAAATAGAGCCAACCAAGAAGAATATACCCAATGTAGGGAAGGAAAGATACCAAAAAAATATGTACATGTATATACTCTTCTCATTTTTCTCCTAGTTTCTTGTTGTTGATCCAGAGCCAATTTTGGATCTTCAGGGAGAGGGAAAGTGGTTGAAAATACTTGATAGACTAAGAACTACTACCTTGAACGATATTGATCCCACTCAATTTGTGAATATTTTTTCACTACTTGGTTTCTACAAGGAACTTTGACATGTATCAAGTTTTTCCTTGCATCAAAGTGTTTATAGGACATGATTGATAGTCATCAAGTTTGGCCTTGCACCGAAGCTTTT
Organism: Picea engelmannii; assembly: GCA_009831015.1. Lineage (NCBI taxonomy): Eukaryota > Viridiplantae > Streptophyta > Pinopsida > Pinales > Pinaceae > Picea > Picea engelmannii. The sequence goes on along the minus strand of ML789525.1, from coordinate 387,120 downwards.
ATAGTGCATGATTCATAGTCATCAAGTTTTTCCTTGCATCAAGGCATGCATATATGTCCCAACTGTTAGTGAGAATCAACTGACATAGAGATTCAACATTGCTTATGAAGTAATGAGCAAGAATAGTTATCGCTAAGTGACCTAAGAAATTAAAAATGTTAGAGACCTAATGTGATATGTTGGAATCCATGTTAGGCTTGAACAATTTACACTTTTATGTTAAATATATAACCATGGATTTAGATTTCACGGAAACACATGCAAGTTTAGAAAAAAGAATGAGGTAATGAGTCTTGCATTTAATTTTAAAATTATAATACAATCTTCCTTACTACCCATTGAATGTAAAATCAAAATGAATAATACCTAGAAAATGATCAAAGATTTAAAGAGAGTGAAAAATATTCTTGCCTTATAAACATTGCTTCTTCTCTAGTAGATTCATATTAGATATAACAGACAAAAACTATTAATAATATCTCCAACTACACTAATAATATCTAAGGTATAATAACAACTATATTAACAAGTGGAATATTTTAATGTAGTTGATGTACATAATTCAAAGATAAAAGTTATAGTGATTATGAAATAATTGAAACATGTAATAATGTAATACTTGTGTGTAATTTAAAAGAAAAATAGAATCCACCATGGCTATTCTATTCCTTTAAAAGTTGAAATAGAATTACACAAAGATAAGTGTTAGCAATTATTGAGAATGCCACAAGTATATAGATTGAAGTCTTCAAAACATTTTTAAAGTAAATTAATGAATAAAAGTTGTAGCATATCAGTCCTATCCATAAAATTTCAAAATGCACGAGTGAACTTTTTCCATAACACAATTTTTCCTAAACTTTTAAGTAAGACACAATCAAAGCTATTTAATATCACCTAATCAAACATTCAAAACTATCAAAATGTATCTAATTATTCACATCATAATATTTCATTCTAAAGTTTTAATATTCTAAGTTCCTTATGAAATGAAGATGTGTACAGTATGGGATGTAATATAATATGCAAAAACATAAATATTCAACATATATCTATGGAACAACAAAATATTGAGAATAAAAACACTTGAAATGATACCTTTATTAAGAGAAAGCAATGTTCACTTGTCTCTTCGAGGGGGAAAGATCTAGAAGAGAAGAGATCTATTACAACAATTCTCAAGACAAAGACTTTACATGCATCCTACTCTTATTTATACTAATTCTATCTTCTAAAGAACCCTCTAGTGGAAGCTCTTTCTAGAAGAAAAAGTTTCTATTAGGTCTTTTTACATTGACTTGTTCACATTTGTTAAATAGGCCTTATAAACTATTGTCAACCTTTATTGCATAAAAAATATATAATTCGACAATATTTTTCTCCATATATTTCTTCAAAAGGAGTCAGGCGAGTTGTTGTATGGTAATATGTGTTGTACCACCATTCATCTAGTGGTAACCATTGAGTCCACTGATGTTGTCGGACATATGAAAAACACGACAAATATTTTTCAAAACACTTGTTGAAATTTTAGTTTCGTCATTAGTCTCAGGATGATAGACAGTTTTGAGATGCAATTGGGTGCCCTGTAGCTTGAACAATTGTTTCCAAAAATTGTTGGTGCACGTGGGATCCATGTGAGAGAAAATATAATGAGGCATGCCATTAGGTTTGAGGATGTTATCCATGAAAAATTCATACACTATGCATGAGGTGAAGGGATGTTGAATAGCACAAAATAAGAATATTTGGAAACATGATCAACCACCACCATTGTAATACCCCTGTTTTCCTCAGTTTGTAAATATAACTATAACTGGTCAAGAGACTATGGCAGACTAGATATGTGCGAATGTTTGATTTGATGAACATTTGTATAAAAGGTCAATGTATCTATTTTATGTTATTAATATAAAATGAAAAAGTGTTGCATAATGGATGAAAGGGTGGGGCGGGGGGGGGGGAGGTGGGGGGGTTGCCAAGATAGACCATGGATGCTAGGAGAGAGGTGGTGAGGAGAACCAAAAATGGTTGAGATGACCCCCCACCAAACTAGTACCTTACTAGAATTAATGGCTCAAACCCAAAACAATTCTCTGAGCCATAAATGAATTACCAGTCAGAGTGGTATCTGGAAGAGTCCTCCTTAAGTGTTAATGAGGAGATGGGGCATAGTACACATTTGTAAGACATCTAGAATTGACCACGAGATGGAGATTCAGACCCACACAACCTTGTCGAGGAAGGAAAGAAAGAGGTAATTCCTGGGTAGAGGCAACATAGAGAAAGAAGATCTGCAAATAGAGTAGATTCAAAAGAGAAATACCGAGAAGAGAAAAAAGAGCGGCTAAAACTATCTCGTTCCAAAAAGAACTCAGAAATAAGATCGTTTTGTGTGCAAGAAGCAGCTGGCATGGTTTTCATTAGAAGATGATAAATGAGGTTGATGAGTGACTTTGGAAGTACTCATGTAGACCTCATTTCTTGGTATAGATAAAACTGGTTTCCAATACCTTATGGGAGGAGGAGAGTAAATTTCTTCCCTCATTTTCATTGAGCAAGAAGAAAGAGTCTCTCTCAGAGCATCATGGTTTAGCTTGGGGGTGGCTAGTGGTAAATCCGTGAAGAGTACTTGTGCCAATGGTTGGGTGGAAAAAGTGACCCCTTTCAACACTCATGTCATGAACTCTGGTTTTATGATAAGTATCTTCCTACTCTATGTACTTAAATGGAAATGGTGACTGAATATATTTATATGTCTATGACTAAGTTATGTGTTGAATGATTAAGTTATAAATGTGTATTATCTCTCTCTAAACCCATGATTTCGCATGGTCATATGTTTGAATTAGCTGATATGTTAGAGAGTTGTAAGATTTAAGTCTACAATAGTGTCGGGGAAAGACTTACTGGGATGTTTAAATCCTGCCGACCTCTAGTATCTACATTCTTGGGAATTTCATGCTTAGACCCTATGGAAGGAGGGCGCCTCCTTCACACTCTTCACCATATGACTGAGGGATCATGCCCATGTCCTTAACCCATTTACGGCTAGAGGAATTATGACATACCCCACAATAGTTTCCAAAGTATCGATATGACCAAGGTATGGAAATCCTACACGGGGCCCGAAAGAAGTTAAGCCTTCTGAATTCAGAACTCTGGGAGTTCAGAGCTTTAGATGGTTTCGACCCAATCATTTATACATCAATCGAAGGAAACTGATAGTTACGGTTAACCATAAGGTTAACCAGAGCCTCGAGGTTTCCTTATCTGAGAAAACTAGACTTTCCCCACCATTAAACCTTTATCCATTTAACCATTGTGAAGTAATGCACAACACCGATCTAAGAGTATTTGGGAGCCCCCCTTCATCATTGGATCTGCATTGAGGTTACTTTTGCAAAGTCCCACTCTGTGTGAACGGGGATGATATAACATCAAAATATCTTAATGCCAAATTCACGAAGTTATGAGAGCCATGGATATGAGGAGATCATTAAGATCCCCTCTTAACTATCTGATTCTCCAAAGGAGAGACCCACATATTGTACTTCGACGAAGTCCTACTTTGGGAGAATGGAGGGACCATGAAGCCAAAATCCCTAAAGGCCATAGATGCGAAGAAATGAGAACAATAGATCTAGGGATCCTTTGGGATCTTTTCTGGCCGTTAGATTTATCCCAAGGTCAATTCAACATTGACCACTCTAGGAGTAATGAGGGAGTCACACCACAAATCCATTGAATTCCGAAGTTATGAAGTAACAGATGCCACAAATCTAGCGGCTATGTGGATACAACATGACCGTAAGATCAAAAGACTTGGAAAGTGATCAAATTGGGGTGACGTGGTACCATGCTTTACGTGCCACATGTCACCAGGATCCATATGTTTCACCGAACCTACCTTCCCATTAAGACATGACACATGTCAACCACTATAGGTTCCACATGTCATCTTTTCCTTACTATGTGTCATCTCTGTAAATTACATGTTTGGTCCATGTTGCGGGAGGAGTATTCAGGACCCACCTTTATTCCCCATTGCATTTAGTACATCACCCCATGAGAGAGTGGACCCTTCAAGACTATGGGACCTCTGGAATCCAGAGGCTTCAGATGTTGTGTTGAGGATGATTTGAAAGGCATGAAGGTTGGATCCACATGGATATATTTTAGGATCCTTCAGGAACTCGATAATCCATAAGACATGCGTGCAGAAAAGAAAAGGGATGTTCAGTGCCAAAGCATAAAATGTTGAATTATCCTCTAGCTATGTGTTAGATGAGGGTTAAGTCTCACCGTTGGTTTGGATGATGGATGGACCATCTCTACAAGAGGTAGGAACCTATAATTTTATGAACATGATAGATCCATGTGGGTGCCACATGGTCCTCAACCAATGAATTATTGAAGGAGCTCAGGAAGCCATTAATAGTAAACTAGAGGTCGGATTAGAGTCTAGTAACAGTCCTTAGAAAGCTACAACTGAGTGGAAGAGGATGGTTCATCTCAGAGAGATGATTCAAGATGATTTGAGTAAGAAAATTTTTGATGCCCCATCCCTTTAAAGGGTACTTAGGGATCAAGTGTGTTACAAATTGGTATTAGAGCATGGTTAGAACACTTGGCTTGCTTGGTCTCATGAACAAGTCGCTTAAAAATGTTATTTAAAAAAAATGTTATTTAAAGAACTTTTAGGGGTGACACCTTATCTTACCCCTTTCTTAAAAGGCTTAGTTAAACCTTTTCTGAAGAAAGAAATGAAATTTTCTATTGTTGTGCATGTTTGGAAAATATGACCTATGTGTGGTTCATTAACTAATAGACCATTAACTAACAAAAAATGTTTTATCAACACTCAAGAAGTCAGCATACCACAAGAAACATACAACATAAAGGATGGTTACACTCCATGAATTGGGGGAAAGCTCCCACAATAGAGAGGAAGAATCTGATGAGAGGAGGGCAGGGGAAAACCCTCCGGATCTGGATGAAACTATAATAAGCCCCATGGTAGAATTACAAAGTTGTAAGGATGAGAATGAAATGTTGATAAAAGAGAAGGAAAAAAAAACTAAAATTAATGTAATCATGTTGCAAATCTTATCATATATACAAGGGTAGCTGCAACATGGACCAACAACTAGTCATGTGGGAAAACATCATACAAAGAAAAACCATAGTCCACCTTAGATCCAAAAGAATGGCCCTGAAAGTGGTCACGTTAGGATGAGCACATCAAGGAATGCCCATCATGGAGACAAGAGACACTCGTCGGAAGAATCCTTCGGTGAGGAAACTGACAACTCCAAGGAATCCTCTAGTAGAAAAAATAGTTTACATTCCAAGAGGAAAATAAAGAAGAGGAAACATTCAAAGAGTCATGATCCGGAAGAATTCAAGAAAGCCAAACCACCCACTTTTGATGGAGAAATTAAGAAGGGGGAAGAAGCAAAAGTTTGGTTTCTCGGATTGAAGAAATACTTCAAATTCCATGACTAATTTGAAATTTTGAAGTTTTGAATAGTCATTTTTAACCTAAATGGAAAGGCCTCCATATGGTGGGAATACCTTAGTAATGTGAAAGGAACCCATGAGAAGGAATTGCCATGGAAACAATTTCAAAAATACTTCAAAAGGAAGTATCTGTTAGAAAAATACTTTGATGGGAAGATGAAGGAGATATATGAACTCAAGTTGGGACAACTGACAATAGAGGAATATATCAATAAATTCCTTCTATCCGGAATCAAATAAATTAGTGGACTGCCTCAATCTTCCCAAGAAAGAATCAAATTTGATGAGCCAAAGATCTTAGAAAACACTATCCAGAAGTCAAGGTATTTCTATGAGTAGTTCAAGAACAAAACATAGCCTCACGAGGATTGGAAGAAGAAAAGTAGTTCAGGATTCAAGAAAAAGGGGTTTAAACCCTCAAGATTCAAGATCTATGGGAAAGGTTCTAAGACTAGCCTTCCACCTAAAAGTGTATAACAACAAAGTTTTCCCTCTGAGAGTGGAAATAAACCCTTTGGAGCAACCCCGGGTAAGATGGACAACAGAAAGAGAGAACGCTTGAAATGTTGGGGTTGTGGAGAAGAACATTTGTTGAGAGACTGCACTTATAGGAAACATAACAGTAGAAGTGTTTACAACATCCAAAAGGATACCATAGTTAATGGTATGGCTATGAGAATGCCATGAACTTATGCATCTTTGGATAATAAACAAGTCGACCAACAAGTTTCAGTGGTGGAGATGGAAGGTATGATTGCCAACCATCTAGTTTCAATTTTAATTGACCCCGGTTATAAATTGAGTTATGTTTCCCCTTAAACTATTGAGAAATGTAAATTGCAACAAGTTAAACATGTTAAATCATGCCTGGTAAAACTATCCATTGGAACCAAAAAAAAGGTAACAAAGGTCATACCAGCATGCCAATTTGTTCTGAGTGGATTTCCCACCAAAGAGAACCTAAAAATACCTCCTTTAGGATCTTCTGACCTGCTAATTGGCATGGACTGGTTGGATTCCCATAAAACTAAATTGGATTGTTACATTAAAACTTTGGAATGTGAAAATGAAGAAGGGACAAAGGTAACCCTACAAGGAATTCAAAATCATGTCTCAACGAGACAAGTATCAACACTTCAAGTGAAGAAGTATTGTAGAAGAGGATGCCCTTTGTATGAAATACAAGTGTTGAACTCTATTGAGGATGATAAACCAAGCATAGACTACCATCCTATATAGAGAGAGTATAAATATTTGTTCCCAGAAGAGGTATGAGGTCTACCTCCAAGAATAGATATTGACTTTTCAATAAAACTTGCATCGGGAGTGGTGCCAGTGTATAGAACACCCTATAGAATGAGTACACTAGAGCTACTTGAGCTCAAACTACAACTAAAAGAAATGATGGAAAAAGGCTACATTCGGCCTAGTGTGTCTCCATGGGGAGCACCAAAATTATTTGTGAAAAAGAAGGATGGCAGACTCAGGTTGTGTATAGACTATATGAAACTCGATAAGGTAACTATAAGTAATAAGTATTCCCGGCCAAGGATCGATGACTTGTTTGACCAATTAAGGGGTGCTATAATTTTCTCCAAGATTGAATTGAGGTATGGATACCATCAGGTCAATATTAAGGATGAATACATCTACAAAACAAACTTTAGAACGAGATATGGTGACTATGAATTTGTGGTGGTGCCATTCGGGTTGACCAATGCACCATCCACTTTTATGTTCTTAATCAATAATGTACTTAGTAAATTCTTAGATAGATTTGTATTGGTTTTCATTGATGATATCCTAATCTATTATAAGAATAGGGAAGAGAATGAAGAACATATCAAGTTAGTGATTCAAGTAATAAGAGAAAATCATCTCTATGTTTAGTTTAGTAAGTGTGCTATTTTCTAGAAAAAAGTCCATTACATAGGCCATGTTATTTATTAAGAAGGGGTGGAAATTGCTCCTGACAAGATCAAAGACTTTATGAATTGGCCTACCGCAAAGGATTTATCTGATATGAGATTCTTTATGGGTCTAGTAGGATACTATAGGAGGTTCATAAAAGGATTTTCTAAGATTGGTTTCCCTACCACTTCCTTTCAGAAAAAAGGATTTAAATTCATTTGGACATCAGAATGTGAAGAGAGATTCCAAGAGCTAAAATATCTTCTAAACAGTGCACCTACACTAAAGATTGCAAATCCAGACAAGAAATTTCTTATGTGTATATATTATTGCAAGGAAGGACTCAAAGGAGTCCTTATGCATGAAGAACATGTAATTTTCTATGAATCCAAAAAATTGAATGAGCATGAAATCAATTATCTGACCCATGATCTAGAATTGGATGCCATAGTGCATGCCTTAAAATTGAGGAGGTATTACCTCTTGGGAATAATATTTGTGCTTATGACATACCATTGTGGGTTGAGGTACCTATTTTATGAACAAGAACTTAATGTTAGACAAGCTAGATGGATGGATCTCCTTCATGAGTTTTATTTTGAAATCAAACATATCAAAGGAAAATAAAAAAGGGTGGTTGATACCCTTAGAAAAAGTATGAAAATGATTCACTTGGAAGAGGTAAGCACCTATGAAATGAACATCAAGGAAAGAATCAAATATTCACAAGAAACATATGCATTTTCAACACTGTAAAATCGTACTTAGATAAAAATCCTACAAGGATGAGGTATGAAGGTTATCAAATTTTGAATGATGGCCTACTAACTTACAAGGGTAAGTTGTATATCCTGAATCATGATGACTTGAAGAGGATCGTGATGGATGAATGACACAAAATACCATATACTCGTCATCTGGGTTATCAAAAGATGATCAGAGCCACTAGGAAATTGTTGTTTTGGTCAAGACCGAAGAAGGACAAAGCCTAATACTTGGATAAATGTCTAGAATGTTACCAGGTTAATACAAAACATTGACATCCACCAGGGTTTTTGTAGACCCTACCTATTCCATAATGGAAATGGGAAACCATCTCCATGGATTTCATCACCGGATTACCAAAATCCACCAAGAAAAATGATGCCATCATGGAAGTGGTGGAAAAATTGATCAAGGCTACTCACTTCATTCCCATAAAATCAAATGCAAGGCAATAGATATTGCTAGTATCTTCATGAAAGAGATATTTTGGTTACATGACATGCCTGAGGAGATCATCTCTGACAAAGATACAGAATTTACTTCGAGCTTTTGGAAATATTTAGTGGTTGGTTTTCAGAGTAAATTGTTGTTTAGCACAACCTATCACCCTCAAACTCATGGACATACAGAGAGGGTAAACCAAGTATTAGAGGACATGTTAAGGATGCATGTAGTGAATCAGCCTAAGAAGCAAGAAGACTACTTACCATTGGTAGATTTTTCGTACAACAATGGCTATCAAGAGTCATTGAAGATGAGCCCCTTTGAGGCCCTATATGGTACATAGTGCAAGATTCCAATCGACTGGAATAGTCCAGTAGATAGAATTACAATCGGGACAGAGACGTTGAATGTATTGGAATAGGAAATCATTTAGATAAAGAAAAATCTAAAAATAGCTCAGGATAGAATCGAACTGTAGCATTTATGACAAAGGAATTTAATGATAATTTGGGAAACTAATTACTTAAATACTCTATAAAAATGATGGAGGAGGAGGATTATGGATCTCATATTTTCACGTAACGTTACAGTGCTAAAATTTTCCTTGAATGAACTTTCTCTTGTGGGAGTTGGGATACCTAGCTTGGGAAACGAGTGGTAGCTCGACCTTGCGAGACAAGTTGGGGGCTAGCAGTTGTATGTTATTGTGTTCATGCTCCCTTTGCAGCTTCGGGAGCTCAAGGGGAAGAATATTACCCCTAGCGTTAGATGGGAGGTACCCGTGAGGTCACATTGGTTCTCAAGCGGGAGTTGGACAAAGCATGGAAGAGACAATGAATTGTAGATTTCGCGTTGGGATAAGGTATGCTTGTTAAAATTGTTACTTGCAAATGAAATTTAATTTACGGATGTTATTTTTCTGTGCTCGGTTAATCTCCTTGATCGTTGTATTCTAAATTGACTTTTAGTGGAGATCCCCACCTTTGATTGCATTGACTTATCTATGTTGTTTTTATTGATTAATACGAAAAAAATTTAAGTTTTGTCTTGTATCCCTTATCCCTTTAGTTATTAGTCCATTCCTGAGCAGTCAGATAGGTGCCGAATCGACGGTTGTCACTTCGGTGTTTAAAGTCCCATAGATTCAAATGCCCTGCTTTCTTGTGCATGGATAATAAGTGAAGGATAAATTTCATCCAGTTATCAAACCCTTACTTATCTCTACGTTGATTGATTCATTGTCGAATGTTTAGTCTCGTGATTCTTGTGATTGACTACATCTGCATTTTCTGGTGATTGATAACTTATGCCTTTTTATATCAATAAATTAGTGGATTGCCTCAATATTTCCAAGAAAGAATCAAATTTGATGAGCCAAAGATCTTAGAAAACACTATCCAGAAGTCAAGGTATTTCTATGAGTAGTTCAAGAACAAAACATAGCCTCACGAGGACTGGAAGAAGAAAAGTAGTTCACGATTCAAGAAAAAGGGGTTTTAACCCTCAAGATTCAAGAGGTATGGGAAAGGTTCTAAGACTAGCCTTCCTACTAAAAGTGTATAACAACAAATTTTTCCCTCTCAGAGTGGAAATAAACCCTTTGGAGCAGCCCCAGGTAAGATGGATAACAGAAAGAGAGAACGCTTGAAATGTTGGGGTTGTGGAGAAGAACATTTGTTGAGAGACTGCACATATAGGAAACATAACAGTAGAAGTGTTTACAACATCCAAAAGGATACCATAGTTAATGGTATGGCTAGGAGCATGCCATGAATTTATGCATCTTTGGATAATAAACAAGTTGAACACCAAGTTTCAGTGGTGGAGATGGAAGGTATGATTGCCAACCATCTAGTTTCCATTTTAATTGACCCTGGTTCTAAATTGAGTTATGTTTCTCCTCAAACTGTTGAGAAATGTAAATTGCAACAAGTTAAACATGTTAAATCATGGCTGGTAAAACTATCCATTGGAACCAAAAAAAAAGTAACAAAGGTCATACCAGCATGCCAATTTGTTCTGAGTGGATTTCCCACCCAAGAGAACCTAAACATACCTCTTTTAGGATCTTATGACCTGCTAATTGGAATGGATTGGTTGGATGCCCATAAAACTAAATTCGATTGTTACATTAAAACTTTGGAATGTGAAAATGAAGAAGGGACAAAGGTAACCCTATAAGGGATTCAAAATCATGTCTCAATGAGACAAGTATCAAGACTTCAAGTGAAGAAGTATTGTATAAGAGGATGCCCTTTGTATGAAATACAAGTGTTGAACTCTATTGAGGATGATAAACCAAGCCTAGACTACCATCCTATATAGAGAGAGTATAAATATTTGTTCCCAGAAGAGGTATGAGGTCTACCTCCAAGAATAGATATTGACTTTTCAATAAAACTTGCACCAGGAGTGGTGCCAATGTCTAGAACACCCTATAGAATGAGTACACTAGACCTACTTGAGCTCAAACTACAACTAAAATAAATGATGGAAAAAGGCTACATTCGGCCTAGTATGTCTCCATGGGGAGCACCAAAATTATTTGTGAAAAAGAAGGATGGCAGACTCTTGTTGTGTATAGACTATATGAAACTCGATAAGGTAACCATAAGTAATAAGTATTCCTTGCCAAGGATCGATGACTTGTTTGACCAATTAAGGGGTGCTATTATTTTCTCCAAGATTGAATTGAGGTACGGATACCATCAGGTCGAGTTTAAGGATGAAGACATCTACAAAACAAACTTTAGGACGAGATATGGTGACTACGAATTTGTGGTGGTGCCATTCGGGCTAACCAATGCACCATCCACTTTTATGTTCTTAATGAATAATGTACTTAGTAAATTCTTAGATAGATTTGTATTGGTTTTCATTGATGATATCCTAATCTATTATAAGAATAGGGAAGAGCATGAAGAACATATCAAGTTAGTGATTCAAGTAATAAGAGAAAATCATCTCTATGTTAAGTTTAGTAAGTGTGATATTTTCCAGAAAAAGTCCATTACATAGGCCACGTTGTTTATTAAGAAGGGGTGGCAATTGGTCCTGACAAGATCAAAGTCTTTATGAATTGGCCTACCGCACAAGATTTATCTGATATGACATCCTTTATGGGTCTAGTAGGATACAATAGGAGGTTCATAAAAGGATTTTCTAAGATTGCTTTCCCTATCACTTCCTTTCAAAAAAAAATATTTAAATTCATTTGGACATCAGAATGTGAAGAGAGATTCCAAGAGAGAAAATATCTTCTAAACAGTGCACCTACACTGAAGATTGCAAATCTAGACAAAGAATTTATTATGTGTATAGATTATTGCAAGGAAGGAATCAAAGGAGTCCTTATGCAAGAAGAACATGTAATTTTCTATGAATCCAAAAAATTGAATGAGCATGAAATCGATTATCTGACCCATGATCTAGAATTGGATGCCATAGTGCATGACTTAAAAATGAGGAGGTATTACCTCTTGGGTATAATATTTGTGTGTATGACATACCATTGTGGGTTGAGGTACTTGTTTTATCAACAAGAACTTAATGTTAGACAAGCTAGATGGATGGATCTCCTTCGTGAGTTTTATTTTGAAATCAAACATATCAAAGGAAAATAAAACAGGGTGGTTGATACCCTTAGAAAAAGTATCAAAATGATTCACTTGGAAGAGGTAAGCACCTATGAAAATAACGTCAAGGAAAGAATCAAATATTCGCAAGAAAAATATGCATTTTTCAACACTGTAAAATCGTACTTAGATAAAAATCCTACAAGGATGAGGTATGACGGTTATCAAATTTTGAATGATGGCCTACTAACTTACAAGGGTAAGTTGTATATTTTGAATCATGATGACTTGAAGAGGCTCGTGATGGATGAATGACACAAAATACCATATACTCATCATCTCGGTTATCAAAAGATGATCAGAGCCACTAGGAAATTGTTGTTTTGGTCAAGACTGAAGAAGGACAAAGCCTAATACTTGGATAAATGTCTAGAATGTTACCAGGTTAAGACAGAGCATTGACATCCACCAGGGTTTTTGCAGACCCTACCTATTCCATAATGGAAATGGGAAACCATCTCCATGGATTTCATCACCGGATTACCAAAATCGGCCAAGAAAAATGATGCCATCATGGTAGTGGTGGAAAAATTGATCAAGGCTACCCACTTCGTTCCCATAAAATCAACATACAAGGCAATACATATTGCTAGTATCTTCATGAAAGAGATATTTTGGTTACATGACATGCCCGAGGAGATCATATTTGACAAAGATACAAAATTTACTTCGAGGTTTTGGAAATATTTAGTGGTTGGTTTTCAGACTAAATTGTTGTTTAGCACAACCTATCACCCTCAAACTCATGGACATACAAAGAGGGTAAACCAAGTATTAGAGGACATGTTAAGGATGCATGTAGTGAATCAGCCTAAGAAGAGGGAAGACTACTTACCATTGGTAGATTTTTTCATACAACAATGGCTATCAAGATTCATTGAAGATGAGCCCCTTTGAGGCCCTATATGGTACTGTTGGTCACTATAATTGCTTAATTAATTTTAAACAACCAAGTGAAACATAAATTATAAACCCAGGGAAGTCTTTTGTTTCAAAGGTAGCCACGCACTATATATGCTCAATTTCAAAAGCACTTAGTGTTGTAGTAAAGAAAATTATTCTATCTATACTTGCTGGAATGAACTGAAGCTCTGGATCAAATCACAGGAAAGCAATCTCCCTATTGCAATTCTTTATAGTTCAAATTAAGAATCCTGGATTACATTTTAGAATAACATTGCAATGGGTAAGAACGATTGTCTTGCAATCAGAGAACAAGACCCTTACTCTCAAACAAAGACTCAGTACTAACACTCTTTCATGAAAACAATAACGCAGAAAACAATAAACTCTATCTAACAGAAACCAAGGCACTTAGTTCCTTTCTGTTTAAGCAGGAGCCTTGAGCCTTACTTCTGTTGTAGCACACTTGTGAAGTTGAGGTCTACAGAGAACAGGGCAGTCTAACTCCTTTCTTTCTGAGCAGGGATCTCTAACCCAGTTCTGGCTAACACCAAGGAAAGTACACAGTGAACAGGATGTTTTTGGTTCTCTCCGTTCTGAGTAGGAACCCTTAATACAATCCCTAGCTACCACACTTGCAGAGGTAAATGAAACCTACAGAAGACAGGATGTTGTAGCCCCTTTTTGTCTGAGCAGGGACACTTTAACCAAATCTCTGGCTAGCCTATTGCAGGGGTAAAGGAAGTCTACAGAGGACAAGGTATTGTCGTCCCTTTCTGTCTGAGCAGGGACACTTTAACCAAATCTCTGGCTAGCCTAATTGCAGGG
>ML789525.1:298269-352867 GCA_009831015.1 Picea engelmannii | reverse complement strand
ATGTGTTAAAGTATGTATTTTTAATAACTATATAACTATTATGATCAACCAATTTGTGTAAAACTGGTGGAATGGATTATGGGAAAAAATAAGAAAATAAGTAAAATACAATTCCACCATGCTACAAAATAGGTTTGTTCTATTTTGTCTTCATGCATCTCATACAACAAGCTCTAGAAAATAGGAACTACATAATCATTACGATCAAATAAATTTGTGTCAAATTAGTAGGATGGATTATGGGGAAAAAATAAGGAAATAATTAAAAGATATTAAAAAAAAGTGGAGTTTTCCCAAGCATAAAATTGAGTTGTCTAAAAGCAAATTTAGCTTATTGGCAATGTGCCTCAAAAACATCATTTCACACACACCCACACAACACATGCTGCAAAAAAAGAACTACATGTAATCATTATGATTAAACCAATTTATATTAAATTCTTATGATGGATTATGAGAAAAAATAAGGAATTAATTAAATGATATTAAAAACAAATTGAATTGTGGGAAGCCCAATTTTTTCTCTAAATAAAGAGAAAAAAAACAATGTCAAATAATTTCTTTTTAGTTCTAAAAGCATTTCCATGGCACTACAATAAATATGATTTCACACAAGCCCACACAAAAAGTGCCACAAAAGAGGAACTACATAACCATTATGATCAAACCTATTTGTTTCAAACTAGTAGGAGTGATTATGGGGAAAAAAAGGAGTAAAAGATAGCTTAAACAAATTGAGTTTTTAGAAAAACAAATTTACCTCTTAGAAACATGCCTCAATTTAACCATTTATAAAGTAGGAAACAAAAATAAACAGAAATAATTTGTTTATCTCTAAAGGTAGTTCTAGGATGCTACAAAATAGGTGTATAGAATTTCAAATTTACCTTAAGTGTCAAGTGAAAATTTAATGATGGTCTAGCAAACTATGAGTGCTATTTTTTTTAGTTCTTATATATACCTTGCTTGGAACTTGAAAATAAGAAATACTATTATCGCTTTTGGTGGGGAAATAGAAGCATAGATAACTCATTTCCATGATATTCATTACAAATTGCAAGTGATCTTTAGTAGCCCATCCCAAAATTTACATCTAACCTTTATATTTCAGCTGGAGTAGGGAAACATTAAATTTGGTTTAGTATTTCATTTATTCTTAGAAGTAACCCCTCTCAAGTAGTTGTTCTAGGTTATATAGTGAAGCTTGAGTAAGATAAGTACATACTAGAAATTATGAGAGGTTCACATTTTACATGCTCACAACTTATAGATTAGGAATCTACTTGTCAAATACTTCTTAAAATGAAAAAATTTCTTGTGGGACATCAAATTACATACTACTATTTAATATTGTCAAATGATATGTTTATTCTTTCAAATATTGTAACCCCAATATGTGAATCATGGATACCAATTATATCCATAAATGTATGTAATGAGATCAGATAAGTACATGAACCATTAATAAGAACTTGTTTAAGAGGAAAAAACATTACTCCTTAAGAGATAATCCTAGTTAAAACATGATTATACCTAATAGAATTAAAGAAATGCTAATAAATACAAGCATCATATGATTCTAGTTACATCATCCAAAATGAATTAAAAGAGAGGAAGAAAACATAGAGTTTGAAGAGCTGAAAATAAAAAATTCAATTTCAAAAGAAAATTATAGTGTAATTTTTGTATCAATTGTTTATTTATTTATTTTATATGTATTATAATATTTTAATCAACATTGAGTGACTAGTATATCAAATATTACTAAAAAACAATTGATACAATAGTTAATAAAATAGATAAAAAAAAACTTTAGAATAAAATTAATAAAATAATTAACTTTTAATTATAATCAACATTGAATTTGATACAATAATTAATAAAATACATAAAAAACTTAAGAATAAAATTAATATAATAATTAACCTTTAATTACAATCAACATTGAATTTGATATAACAGTTGATAAAATAGATAAAAAACTTAAGAATAAAATTAATAAAATAATTAACCTTTAATTACAATAGATAAAAAAATTTAAGAATAACATTAATAAAATAATTAACCTTTAATTACAATTTACAATCAACATTGAGTGAGCAGTATATCAAATATTACTAAAAAAAATTAATACAACAGTTAATAAAATAAATAAATAAACTTAAGAATAAAATTAATAAAATAATTAACCTTTAATATAAAATAGATATCACATTCATTCCTTAATCTATAATTTGAATCTTATTCTTACACCATTCTCTAATTATCATGATTTCTCATTTTATTAAGAAAAAAAACACACAAAATATAATTAATGATTTATTAAAATATATATGGATTTTCTCATCATGCATAAGTCTATACCATGTTATATGGTGTAATAACTTTCATTGGATTGTGGTCAACAAAGAAAAGGATTAATGAAATAAATGGGTCTAAGTGGGCCTAATGGTTAAGAACATGTGTTTCCGCTTAGGAGGTCACAAGTTCAAATTTCAAAATTAATTTATTGTTGATTGAATAAAAACCAATTTTCAACATTTTTTTAGACTCTTATCTTACTTTGTTATATCAAATAACTTAAAAATCCCCATTAATCAACATCTCATATTTTATTCTTAACAAATCCCCATTAATCAACATTTGATATTTTATTCTTAACTATTAAAACTCAATTTAAGAATCCCCATTAATCAACATTTCGTATTTTATTCTTAAGAAATCCTCATTAATCAACATTTGATATTTTATTCTTGATTAATGAAACTCAATTTAAGGTAGATATTCTAAATTTAAACAAATAATTTAAAAATGTCCATTAATCAATATTCCCTATTTTATTCTTAAATTTCATTATAAGGTTCATTAAAAAAAAATTAGAATCATAATAATAATAGTCTATGAAGATATACATATCCTATCCTTCTTTGAATTTAAACTTATAATTTTTTAGAAGGAAAAATATGTTCTTAACCATTAAAATCATACATATTCATTAAAAAAAAAAATTATAAATCATTTAACAAATAAATAACATTACTTACTTTATCTTTTTATCTTTTTATTTGTTTAAAGGGATTAGCTTGCTTTCTTTAATTCGAATTGTTTGACCCGTCTCTACTATATTCTTCAAGCTAAACAACCGAGTAGGGGCTCTTGTCAAGTTTGGCTCTTTCAGCACGCACATAAAAAAATCGAAACAAATAATTAAATTCATAACTTCGTAATAGATAGTTAAGTCTATATTCTTCAAGCTAAACAACCGAGTAGGGGCTCTTGTCAGGTTTGGCTCTTTCAGCAAGCACATAAAAAATCGAAACAATTAATTAAATTAATAACTTCGTAATAGATAGTTAAGTCCAATAAATAAATAAGGACATAGCCATTTACTTAACAAAAAAAACTAATTACATAGCCTAACTCTCAAATTCGACAGAAAAACTAATTACACGACTCATTTGTTGAATATTTTAATTTATTATTTTCATAAAAAGTATATGATTATGTTTAAAAAAGTAGTTGGAATTTTAAATATTTTTTATTTTATGATTTTAAATTATATTAAATTTATGAATAATAGTGGTCTAAATATGTTAGAAATTGAAATTTTTTAAAACAAAAATCTGGTGTTTTTTATCAACAATTTTGATTTATAGTATTTTTATTTTTAGAAATTGGATTTTTTTTGAACAAAAGATGTTTAGTGTTTTTTATCAACAATTTTTATTTATAGTATTCTTAGCACATAGACATAGTTAGTCTTTAAAAAAATACATCACAAAATAAAGATGAGGAGGCTTAACATATTTTAAGAGAGCTAAAGTGAATATTTCAACATGTTGAATGAAAGAACCAAGATTATTATGATTTTCCTAAGCATAGAGGCATATAAAAATACACTTTATAAATTAATTTTTGCATTTGACCATATTGAAATGAAAGTACCAAGATCATTATGGTGTTTGTAATCCTAAATACATTAAAGAGTAATTAAATTTTAAAATTGGGGAAAGTTATACCTTATATTGTTAAGGGTGGGGTATGTTAAAGAGGAAAATTGTTCATCTTTGACTTCCTTGTATGAAAAGGTTTATAAATTCTCCCATCTCATGGGTTTTTAGGCTAGTCACACTATCAATTTGACTATGGAGGTCATGAACTCTAGCCCTTGTTTTGGAAATATTCATTTTTTTAAGCTTATCATGTCGGAAATAGTTTTGACCAATCAAATTAAATTTTATAAAACCTTTGTAGTATTTCAACTTCCTCTTGTTAAAAACTTCATTGGCATTTTTGGGCTTATCTCTAAACTTCATGTGGATTTAAGATTTAATATTATTGATATTATTAATTTGATTTTCTTGTAAGCTCCCTTAACCGTATTGAACCGCTGCTCCCTTAACCATATTGAACCGTCGTGAAACCAGTTGGAACCGTATTCCCCTTAACTGTATAGAACCGCCAAGAGCTCATTCAAAAACAAACCCAAACTATATTCAACTGCCACAGCTCGTTCCGAAATCAACTAGAACTGTTTTCTTGTTGGGAGCTTCTGGAATGGTCCATTACTCCATCTACGGTTCTCTACCTAGATATGTGGAATAGTTAACACATAGCCAACAGGAGCTTGATGGAAGTTTGGCTATAAAGACTTCTATTTGGTCCCCAGGCTTTCTTAATTCAATCAATTCCCTTTAGTCTTACACCATCAATCACAGTGAGTAGAGCTTGGAAGTGCCATATGGAAAGCAAAATTAGTGTGGAACTGGGAATAATTCTACAACAATTAGTCAAACTCAAGCAACATGAATGGCCGGAGGTATAATTATGATTTGGATTTGAAACAAATGGATGTGAAAACATCATTTCTCAATTGAGATTTAGAGGAGTAGGTTTACATGAAAGAACCTGAAGGATTCCCCTCTAGTGATGGTGATCAATTGGTTTGCAAACTCAAGAAATCCTTATACGGTTTAAAACAAGCATCCTGCTAATGGAATTTGAAATTCCATAATGTAATTTCTTCTTTCGGTTTTGTAGAAAACATTATGGATCAATGTGTATACCTGAAAGTTAGTGGGAGTAAAATTTGTTTTCTTGTTTTATATGTGGATGACATTTTGCTAGCAACCAATGATAAAGGTTTGTTGCATTAGGTGAAACAATTCCTCTCTAAAAATTTCGATATGAACGATATGGGTGAGGCATCTTATGTCATTGGCATTAAGATCCATAGAGACATATTTCAAGGCATATTGGGTTTGTCTCAGGAAACCTATATTAATAAAATTTTAGAGAGATTTCAGATGAAGGATTGTTCACCAGGTATAGCTCCCATTGTGAAGGGTGATAGGTTCAATTTGAACCAATGCCCGAAGAACGATTTTGAAAGGGAACAAATGAAGATCATTCCATATGCTTCTGCTGTCAGAAGCCTAACGTATGCTTAGGTTTGCACAATAATTGACATTGCATTTGTTGTGGGAATGTTGGGACAATATTAGAGTAATCCAAGGATAGACCACTGGAGAGATGCAAAGAACGTAATGAGGTACCTTCAAGGAACCAAAAACTACATGCTTATGTATAGATGGACAAAAAATTTGGAAGTAATTGGCTACTCATATTTTGACTTTGTTGGATGTGTTGATTCACGCAAATCAACATCAGGATACACTTTTATGATGGCCGGTGGAGCTCTATCATAGAGGAGTGCCAAGCAGACCTCGATTGCCACTTCCACTATGGAAGCCAAGTTCGTCTCCTATTTTGAGGCTACTTTACATGATGTATGGCTTAAGAGTTTCGTTTATGGGCTTAAAATTGTGGATTCTATCTCCAAGCCATTGAGAATGTATTGTGACAATTTAGTTGTTGCTTTTATGGATAAAAACAACAAAAGTGGAAGTCGAAATAAACACATTGACATTAAGTATTTATCCATAAGGGAACATGTTGAAGAAAAGAAAGTGGTCGTTGAGCACGTCAGCACTAAGCCGATGATCGTTGATCCTTTGACTAAGGGCATGCCACCGTTTAAATTCAAGGAGCATGTAATGAATATGGGACTTGGTTCTATTATGTAGTTTCTCATTGTATGGACACTGTTATCTTAATGAAATTCTTAATTATTATGATGTTTTCCTCATATTTATGTGCACCTTGATTTGATTTGAGAAAATTCATCTTTGTAGGACCAAGAATAAACATAAGGTTTATTCATTAAGAAATTGTTGCCACATAAATTATAAAAGAAATAAATACATAGTAATACATGGAAGATAATACTGGTCATAAGAGGACTTATCACCATGATTCATGTATCTATTACTTAATACAGATTATCAATAGGTTTTAAGATGAGACATTAATATTGGAAGTATGGACCAAGTGGGAGAATGTACACTCCCTTAACCGTATTGAACCGTCACGCCCTTAACCGTATTGAACAGCCGTGAAACCAACTAGAACAGTATTCCCCTTAACTATATAGAACCGCTAACATCTCATTCGGAAACCAACCCAAATTGTATTCAACTGCCACAGCTCGTTCGGAAACCAACCAGAACCGTTTTCTTGTTGGGAGCTTCTGGAATGGTCCATTACTCCATCTACGTTTCTCTACCTAGATATGCGGAACAGTTAACACATAGCCAACAGAAGCTTGATGGAAGCTTGGCTATAAATACTTTTGTTTGGTTCCCAACCTTGCTTAATTCAATCAATTCCCTTCAGTCTTACACCATCAATCAAAGTGAGCAGAGCTTGGAAGTGCCATACGGAAAGAAAAATTAGTGTGGAACTGAAAAAACTTCTACAACAATTAGTCAAACTCAAGCAGCATCAATGGCCGGAGGTATGATCCATTTGGAATCTAAATTTCCATTGTTTTGAAGAGTTTTTATTGTGCATATTTTAGAATGGAGTTAAAGATAACATTTATTCCTTTATGTTCCAATAATTAAGTCAAATCTTCAAATAGTTCACTTGACCTCTTTTGAGCCGATTGTGTGTATTTCTCATACAAGAAGAAACAATATGGAGGCTATCCATGTTAAGCTTGAACAACTTACACTTTTATGTTAAATATATTAGGGTATAATCATGAAGATGGGTGTATATTTTGCTTGTTTTATGAGAAAAAAAAACTATATTTTCACAATTTCTTCAATTTTCGGCATACAAAAGTATTTTTTTTATTTAGAATTTCAATTTATAGTAAAAAAAAAACTTGTGAAGAATCTTGTTATCTTTCCAATGACTATTTTGCAATTTCTTTTTATTAATATTTGATATGTCTATTTGAAAATTGTTTAATAGTATGTTCCTTAAACATGAAAGGAATGATAATGTCTTATCCCACCCCCACAACAATGTATGTATTATTAAAATTTTGTTTTTAACAAGCAAAATATACTGCAACAATCTACAAAGACTCTATTTTATTATGACTATAATTTTGAATCTAATGGATGAATATTATAATTTCTAGAATTTTTTGAAGTTGACCGGGCTCAAAACGTTGCAGATTTTAAACACATGTTTTCTCCCACCTTGTATCTATCACAATTTTGACTTAAAAGTAAAATCTAAAAATACCCTTTTGAAAATAACAGTTTAAGGATTATGAATATAAATATTTCAAAAATTTTCACTGTGTATTTTTAGAGATATGGATATTTCATTTCACTAAATGATAATGTGAGCTGAAAATATTATGGAGTGATTTTCTAAAAAATTAAATAAAATTAGACAAAAATAGTGAAAATGAAAACAAATTATAGGAATTGAAAGTATATTCAATTATGAAAATGATCGTGTCATTTTCGAAACCAAATTCTGAGTATTTGCAAGTGTCTGCAACCTCCAAAGTTTAGGTAAGCTTGATGGAATTCTTTGGTTTCTTCATACAGTTCCAATTTCTAGTTTTCGACTGAAAGAATCTTTTCACTGAAAAACAATTATTTCGTCTGAAAAACTAAATTCTAATGGAATCCATCAAAATTAAACGATTTCCAAGTTTTTCATCCGAAAGACGGTTAAGAGAATTCCAGCGACCGGAAAAAATGAAAATATACATCGTATAGTTTCATTTCATGTCAAATGGTACCAATACACTTTCATCGAAACACATTTAACACAATTAATCACTTGTTTGATGGTTTTCTGGAGCACCTAAACAAAGTTACGAATCATATTTTTTGTTTTTGTTGAATAAGGTAATTGATGTTTGTTCAAGTTTTTACTGGACTAACAATTTATATGTTGAAAGATAAATGTTGAGAATTTTTTCAAGGTCAAACCTTTGTTGAACATAACTTTTACTGATAACTATACTCATGGGAAACAAAAGTTTGCATAAGAGAAAATTTGATCGCACTCAATATGAAACTTACCATAATGATCAAAGGAAAAAAGATTATTGGAGAAATAAACGAGAACATGCAAATATTGAAGAAAGAAACAATGCTAATGTAAATAGAGGTTTTCAACGAGAATAAGTCCAACTAGTTATGCATGCACATATTGTTTATATTAAAAGTATAAAATACAAATTTAAAATACTGTTTAATATAATTGATTGTAATTATGATTTGATGTTTTAAAAAAAACATAAATAGATTTGTCTCATAACGTCGATGAAGACGTTGCAACTGAAATTGAAGCAGAAGACGTTGAAACCAAAATTTAAGCAAAAGATGAATCACCTATAGGTATGTACATAAATTTAGATAATACAAGATGAACACTTGTATATAGTTTAGTGAATTTATGTTCGGGTTTTGTTTTCTAATATAAAATTTAAATTGAAATATGTAGGAGAATCTATCAACATTGATGATGAAATATCGGAATATGTTGATATTGACAAATTTGGGAAGAAACAAGCTAAACACTATATAATATATCGAACTAAGAATAGGTATCAAAGATGAATCAATAATAGTACAAGCTCAACTTTTAATCCATCTAATAAAGTCAAGAAAGTTAAAAGAAGATACATCATTATTGGGTATTCAAAAGTCGACAAAAGATACAAAGGTGAAACAAAATGTCTTTGACAATATAACTAGTGTATTAAAATCTTTTGAAAAATATCAAAAAAACGATGTCAGTGTTGCACATAGAGCGATACAAACAACAATTGTTTCATCTAGAAACATAAAAGATCGTTTGACATGAAACATGGAAAAAACTATAAATTCTAACCTTGTACAATATCTAATGCAAATAGATATCCAGTAAAGAAACATAAAATATACAATGGAAAATACAAGCATTAAACAAAGATTTTTCCCCAAGAATCCCAAACCAGGAAAACCAACATATTCTATATTATTAATCATGTTACAATGCTTACAATAAAAAATACATATAGGATCCAACATCATCCAAAACCCTAACCCAATGACCTGGATTAGTCCAAAACCCTAATTCCTTTACCAGAAATAGAAAACCATCGACAAAGAAACCATGTGTCGAAAAAATACCTAAATATAATGCGATCCCGATGCAGATTCTTTTTTCAGGGCCATATTTCTTGAAACCCCGCATGGGAGGATCCACCCCCCGAGAGGGTACCAACAACCCACAGGGTTATAGGTAACATAGTCAACAATCCAAGGAAGAAATGTCAATGGATCCTCTACACCAAGAGAACTTCTCAGTGCTCACATATTTTTCTAATGAGTCTGCAACATTCTTCAAAGTGTCCACCTTCATCAGTGATACTTTATTTTCTTAAATCATGTCTCTCACAAAGTGGTATTGAACATCAATGTGATTTGTATTTGAATGATAAGCATGGTTCATTGCCAAAAAAATTGCACTCTGACTGTCATACTCTATCCTTACATCTTGGTGTACCAACCCAATACCTGAACACAATCTTTGTAACCATACTACTTATTTACTTGCATGAGTGGTTGCCATGTATTCAACTTCTATATTTGAAAGTGCCACTACAACCTGTCTTTTTCTCATCCAGCTTATTGCTCCTCCAAACAGGTTAAACACATACCCACTTGTAGATCTCCTACAATCCAAATCTCCAACCCAGTATGCATCCACAAAGCCATGTATATCCACCACTTTGTCTAATCCGGGTATTTCTTCATAGCACAATCCATAGCTAGCAGTTCCATGCAAATACCTGAAAACCCTTTTTACTATTGTCCAATGCTCCTTCCCTGGTTTTGACATATACCTTCTCAAAACTCCCACTGCATGTGAAATGTCTGGTCTAGTATAGACCATTGAATACATCAAACTTCCAACTGCACTCGCATATGGAACATGAGACATGTACTCCTCTTCTTCATGTGGCTTGGGACACTGATCCACAGATAACTTTACACCAACAGAAATAGAAACCTTGAACGGTTTACATTCCTGCATATTAAACCTCTGCAATATTGTCTCAACATATTTTCTCTGATTTAACCAGAGTTTCCTCCTTTCCTGATCTCTTTTAATTTCAATGCCCAAAATGAAATTTGAAGCACCGAAATCCTTCATGTCAAATTTAGAGGAATACTGAGTTTTCACATCCTGGATAATCTCCTTGTTGTTTCCTATTAGCAACATGTCATCCACATATAAGACCAAATAAACCAAATGATTACCAATTAATTTAAAATACACACCATCATCTTCTTTGTTTCTTGTGAAGCTAAGTCCCAGCATATAAGTATCAATTTTTTGATACCACATTCCTGGTGATTATTTTAGACCATAAAGGGACTTTTTCATCTTGCATAGTCACTCCTTCTTTCCCGTCACAACATAACCTTCTAGTTGCTTCATATAGATTTCTTCTTCCAGATCCCCTTGTAGGAATGATGTCTTCACATCCATTTTTTCTATCTCAAAATCAAATGCAACAACAATAGATAACGAGAATATTATGGAGGTTAACTTGGCAATAGGAGAAAAAATATCACCAAAATCAATTCCCTTTGCTACTAACTGAGCTTTGTATTTCTTCACTTTTCCTTTTGCATTCAATTTCTTTTTAAATACCCATTTGCTATCAATGGGCTTTCTTCCAGTTGGAAACTCCACTAGATCCCAAGCCTCATTTTTATCCAAAGATGCCATTTCTTCATCCATGGCCCTTTTCCAAATATTTCCATCCTCTGAATCCACTGCCTCCCTGACGATTCTAGGATCATCATCAGTAATAGAAAAAGAAAAATTTGAATGGAAATAATATGGACTATACCTTTCTGGTAGCCTTCTTTATCGATATGATCTCCTAAATACTAGAGTATGAGGATCTTCTTTTTCTGATTCATGTTCTTATG
Organism: Picea engelmannii; assembly: GCA_009831015.1. NCBI lineage: Eukaryota > Viridiplantae > Streptophyta > Pinopsida > Pinales > Pinaceae > Picea > Picea engelmannii. Next base: position 341,561 of record ML789525.1, on the reverse strand, counting down.
TAGAGTATGATTCCTCATCCTTTCAATCAAACTCTAGCTTCTTTGGTTCTTCCTTACTTGGTAGGGCTTCTTGCTTAACAACATCCTTCATTTCTCTAAATACTACATATTGGATATACACTACCTTCATAGTTTCTGGGTTCCAAATATTATAACCTTTGAGAACATCTCTATATCCAATAAAGATATACTTTTCAGCCTTCTTATCCATCTTACTCATGTTTTCCTTTGGAACATGAACATATGCATCATAGCCAAAAACCTTGAGATGTGCGAGTGAAGATTCCTTACCAGTCCATACCTCTTGTGGATTATTTTCATCCAACATTGATCAGGGTGATCTGTTGACCAGGTAACATACGGTACCCACTGCCTCTACCCAAAATTATTTCCCTAACCTGGCACCACTGAGCATGCACCTTGCTTTTTCCACCAGTGTATTATTCATCCTTTCCGCAACTCCATTCTGCTGAGTTGTATATGGAGTAGTATTCTACCTTTCTATACCACACTTCTTACACAATTCTTTAAACTCATTTCTTCATAACTCTACACCATTATCTTTCCTCAACACCTTAATTATTTTCTCTATTTGATTCTCAACAAGAGCCTTAAACTCCTTAAACCTGTCAAAGACTTCAGATTTCTTCTTGAGGAAATATATCCAAGTATTCTTCAAGAATTCATATATAAATGAGACATAGTACATATATTTTCCCAATGATGGGACCGACATAGGTCCAAAAACATCACTATGAACTAGTTGTAAAATTCCTTCTACCCTCGTTTCACCAGAGGGGAATCTTACCCGATTCTTCTTCCCATATAGACAATTTTCACAGAAATCAAAATCCAGAGAGTAGTTAGACATACCTTCAACCATACCTTTACTATGTAGTAGTCGAAGACCCTTCTCTCTGATATGACCCAGTCTTTGATGCCACATCATAACCTATTTCACCCATCACTAATAGTGCTTCCTTGCATCTTATATAGAGTTCCAAACCAAAATCCCCTCAACAACAACATTGCTCCTTGAACCATCATGCAGGTTTCCTTTTCAAATATTGTTTTTACCCCTAGATCGTCCATTTTGCTTACAAAAATTCTAATTTTTTGACAAACCTAGGATGTGAAGAACACTAGGAAGTGTTCTAATCCTTACATCTATGATTCTCAACTTGATTCTTCCTTTTCCTATGATTATGATTGTCGAATCATAACCTAAGAAAACATTACTTCCATCATACCTTTGAAATTCGCAAAACCACTCCTTATGGGGAGCCATATGAAAGGATGCATGAGAGTCAACCAACCATGCCTCATGATATGCATGTGTTCTTGAAGAGGCCAAGTACACATCCCCTCCTTCTTCCTTGGAGGTATTTTCTTCTGTAGAAGAAGATTCTTCATATCCCTTCTTTTTCTCAACTTTGGATCTACATTGATTCTTGTAGTTCCCTTCTTTTCCACATATCCAACATACCCTTACAAACTTTCCTGGAGATTTAGATCTACCCTTAGACATAGATCTCCCACTTGAGAAATTAGATCTATTTCTTTCTTGTGAATGTCCTCTTGCAAATAAAGTGCTTGTGCTATGCCCTTCCATATTCTTCTGTCTCATCTCCTCCGACATTAAGAATGAGACCACTTATTCAAACTTCAAGGAAGTTGTATTACTACCTATTTCCACAACTAGACTATCCCACGAGTCTGGTAAAGAACAAAACAAACTGATACATTTATCTTCATATGAAATTTTAATCTCAACAGATACTAACTGACTTACCATATTATTTAAGGCGTTAAAATGCTCTACCATTGAGTCTCCATCTCTCATCCTCAGGTTATACAACTTCTTTCTTAGGAATAGTTTATTTACCAGGGACTTAGACTGATACAACTTCCCCAACTTTTCCCATAAATCCTTGGTTGTAGCTTCCTCTGACACATTCAATAATATTGAATCAGAGAGACACATTCGGATTGTCCTCTTTTCCTTTTGATCCATTTTTTTCCATTCATCTACAGAAGTTCCTATAGGTGCAATACCTATATCTACCACGATTCACTGATCTTTTTCCACCAATGGATCTTCCATCTTGAGCTTCCACATCTCAAAACATTTCTCATTAAATTTCTCGATCTCCATCTTCAAATTGCTTGCCATTTCTTTTCACCTGAAAAAACAGTACCGCAAATCTCCCACTGTAACAAGGCTTATTACAGTCTTGAGCCAAACCCTTGACCACAAAGGCGTCCCCCTGAAGACAATAAAACTCCGATACCAAATGTAAATTCTAACCTTGTAAAATATCTACTGCAAACTAATATTTAGTAAAGGAACACAAAATATACAATGGCAAATACAAACATTACACAAAGATTTTCCCCCTCGAAACCCAAACGGGGAAAACCAACATATTCTATATTATTCATCGTGTTACAATGTTTACAATACAAAATACATATAGGATCCAACGGCATACAAAACCCTAACCTAATGACCTGGATTGGTAAAAAACCCTAATTCCTTAACCAGAAATAGAAAACCATCGGCAAAGAAACCATGTGTTTAAAACCACCTAAATATAATGTGGTCCTGAAGAAAAAATGGTGGGAACGTCAAGAAAAACATTGTACAAACATAGAAAATTTCGATTTCAAATAGATGAAAATGATGAAATGGCTTGTTGGAAAGTGATTTCTAAACAATCCTACAAAGATAGACCTGCAGAAAATGTTAAATAATTGGCTTGTAATTGTTGGTTGACATAATATCTTGTTTCACCACATACGAGGGATGTGTTGCGACGAATAATAGAACAAAAAAAATATGAAGAATATCCAAAACATATATTTCCAGTGACACAAATAGAATTGTTCAATAAGTTCAAATAAGAGCACAAATGATCCAGGTGGATATTGGTGAAAACCCACCTTTTCCAAATGGCTCAAAACAATTTTCTGGCCATTTTGGCAATTTACTATTTTTAGAAGGTTTTAACTTCTGGGGCCATTTTGAGGGTCCAAATGAAGGTTTTTCTAGATATAGGTTCTTAATGATAGTTGAAGGCATGATTTATCCCCCAAAATGAATCTCCTCGAAAATACCTTTCCAACGAGCTATCACACGCCTAAAACGGAGATTGTATGCAAAAGTTACGACCCCGGGAATTTGATGTACTCACTTACCCAAACGGGGCCCAGATGAATTTTGGTGCTTCATCTCCTAGGGTTAGGTTTTTGGATGTCTAGGAATTTTTGCATTCCTATTTATTGTAAAAAGGCCTTCAGAGCCTCATTGTAATCATCTTCTTCTGAATGCGAGTAGCCATCACATCTCTTCTCAGAGATAAGCTGTCACCATTCTAGAGAGTCTTTCACTCTATATTTTTACAGTCTCTATCCATTTATTTCATTAATAGAAATCATGTATTAATGTATATCTATGTTTATGAATGCATATCCGATACATTTATGTTATATTATTGAATATCTGCGATATCTCTGTGCATTTCTTTATTGTATCTTCGATCTCATTTCGTGCTGAAAATAATATGGTTCAATGGTATCAGAGCAGGCTTCTCTTGATCATTTTTTATTTAGTGCATGTCCCTGATGACGTCCGAGTATAGAAAGGTGGGTCTCTAGATTGTCTCTCTTGAAGACAATTTCTCTCGCTCACCCAAGAAATCCTTAATGGCAGAAGAAAAGAAAAACGACGGAGCAGATGATCCTATCAATCTGTTGCTTGAGCAATCTCTCACACGACTGAGGGACAAAATGATGGAAAAGTTTTCCCACATCCTTCAATTCCTGTCGATAGCATCAGGCATATCTTCATCAAGTGGCCACTTTGGAGGCACCTCGCCTTTCAAGGTACAAGTGAATTTTGATATTTCTGTATTTGAAGGACAAATAGATGCAGAAGCCCTAGAAAAATGGTTAACTCTACTGGAAGGTTATTTCTCTATTCACAATTTTTTCGACAAAGAAAATATTTCTTTGCACTCCTTAAATCTCTCCCTCATGTCAAAAATTGGTGGGAAACTTACTGGGAGCAAAGTTCGATAGAGGAGTCTCGAATATATGGGGTCGATCCCACTTGGGATTTTTTTGTGGATGCGGTAAAAGAACAGTATTACCCTGTTGGCAACTATGAGGACCAGTACATGAGATGGACCACACTGCAGCAAGAGAGGGGCCAAGTAGTTCCAGAGTTCACCAATACCTTCCATACCTTACACACCAATATGGGTATCAAAGACTCAGAGAGAAATTTGGTTCTGAAATACCGTGGGGCTCTACACAGATACATACAAACTGAAATGGATTTTCTGGACATTTCATCACTCGGTGCTGCTTATCGATATGCTGTTAAAATTGAAAAGAAATTTAAGCACTAGAACAAATGAGAATTCAGATCTGCAAATCCACAACAACCAAAGTATGACAAAGATGGCCCTAACAAGCAGTCTCCCGAAAACCAGTCCAAGACACAAGAAAATAATGGTCATAAGAAGACAAAGAAGGACACCAGAAAATGGTGCGAGTTCTACAAAATCCCCTGGCACAACACCGATGAATGTCACTCAAAATAGTCATTGGTGGCCGAGATCAAAGACAAAGAGCCGAACCTTGATTCAGAATCTGATTCTAAAAATAATGGTAAAGGAAAGATCATTGGTGCAGACCCCACTGCTATTGTCACGACCGTAGCAATTCAACCAGAAGAACCAACAGATCCTGAAGAGGGGGAGTGATATGAAAATAGAAGGTTGACTTTTTATGCTATGCAAGCACCATCTACTTCATTAAAAATAAACTTTACAAGACCTTGCTTCATGTGTTAAGATATGCAAGAACAAAATTATGTGCCAAGTTTATGAATCTTCCTGTAAATGCTTATGTGTGAGGAATTGTTCTTTTAGATGGTTAAATATGTATTTCAAATAAATACACAACAACACAACTTGCAGCAAATCAACCATCAAAACTCACAACAAGAACAAGATGATAAAGGAGTTCACCCCCCTCCGGGCTACATCTCCTTGAGCCTCCATCAATGGACTTGGCTCTCTGGGATTAATTTGTCAAAAGTTATTTTACAAGATTCTTCTCAACTCCAATGGAAAAACAGACTGTACCACTGAGATCAAAACACATAAAAACTCCAAAAATAACTAATAGAACTCTGAAAACGGATCATGGCTCATCCGGGCATGACCTCTTCTACATGTGGCCATAAGCTTCCCTGAGCTTCTCTTTGGAAAAAACACCTGTAAAAGTCCTCAACAGCCTTTGAAACCTGTCCCAATGTGTTCAGAGCATAAAAATTAGCCAAAAATGATTATTCAATCACAGAAAACAAACATAGGCTCACCAAAACATGTCCTCCATCAATGAGGGCTTCAAGCTCCCTAGAGCTTGTTGAAACTTCAATGGATAAAATCCTGCAAAATAAGTCTTCAAATGGCCTTAATAATAGTGCCAATGGATTCAAGACGTCCACAAACCCCTAGATGGGCTTTTACGGCACCTCAATCGGCCAAAAAATGAAGTTAGGCCTCCTCCATTTTCCTCCTTCAACCTTGTTGAAACTGGTTCGCCAAAATCCACCCTTTGTGCTTGAACAAAGAACACGCTCCAAAATGTGTGTTAAAACCCAGCACCGCGCATAACCTCAAAAATGGTCAAACTTTCGAATAGTTAGGGCGTGCCTAGCCCCTAACTGCCAAGGCTGAGGTCATGTGAGTCATAGGACCAAATCTTAACGCGCAAAAAGGGGCTCCAATGCCACGGGTGCATGCAAGTGTGACAAGTCGTGGGCGTATTTGGTGGGAAACCATTTGAAAAAAACACAACCGTGCGCCATTCCAAGAGGTGTGGTCACATGGCATATATAGAAACCGGGGGCTAGGGCTAAGCCCCAGCCCGAACCTGCGCCCAACATTTAAATAATTAAAATTTAAATATATGTGCGCCCACATATATAACAAGGACCATATGGTGGTGTATTGGCAAGGCGCCCTTTGTAAAAGATTTAAACTGTAGTAGAGGTCCAGGGTTCAAATCCCATGGACTCATAAAATTTTACACATCCAAACTCATAACAGGGAGCCACGTGGAAACCCACGACTGGGCCACGTGGCATCTCATAACTTGTCAACAACCATGCCACGTGTTGCATTGTGATTCTCATCCGTATGGACATGCCACGTTAGCATACGTACGGACTGTACAGATTGTACAGTCAACATCCCATTTTTCCCATGTTTGACATTCCGAACAGATCGCGATATCTCTCGCTCTCGACGTCTGTTTGAGACGAAACGAGTTTTGTTGGATTCATGATGACGAGGGATACGCTCACATTCATTTTGAGGGAATTCCGAGAACATTGATTTTTGAGGTAAAATTTGACCCCTGGTCCATATTTTGATCACACCTTCCCACTGAAAGGCTTTTGGACCCACAAAATCTTATGATTATCTGTCTTCTTTCAATTTCTATCAACTGAGTCTACTTGAAAAGACTTTTTGACAATCACCTGAATACTTTGGCATGCCTTGCACTGCAACTAGCAATGTCTCTCAACCACTATTCTGTGGCTGCTGCTGGCCCACTATTCTCTCTGTGCTTGGAAGACTGCCAACCTTCCCACTGAGAATCAAGTCCCTCTTTTGATCTCTTTGAAGTCAACACAATCAACTGTCCAATGGCTGCAAAAAATTTCGTGCGACATCTTGTCACAAGCCAAGAAAACCATCAATCTTGAAAACAAATTATACAAGACTGAAAAATGATGCCAACAAAGTCTTTCTCTCTTCAAACAAACTATCGCATCCTGTACTTCATCAAATCACATGGTGATTTCTTGCATCATGGTGTACTCAATATCAACTTTCAAGTCAATAAACACCATCGACTAAACACAAGTCGAAAAACATGATCGACACAACATAATCATCAGAAAATCATCAACACCAGTTGAGACTCATTTGAAACATCTCAATCTTCCCAAAATGACAAGCCGACAAACATGATACACAATCATGTTACAATCATGAATCACTCATGATGAACCATCACCAGGTTCGCTACTTATACATACATTAAAACAAATGCATGTGCATGAATCTTCAACTCTCCTTCTAGTACAAACATAAGTACATAAACCCAAAAACATGTGGGTACATAAGAGTTGAATATGAAAAATATAAATGGCTGCAACAAGTGAACATCATATCCATCTTTTACATCCTCCTGGCGAATTTATGCAACAACAAAAATGCCTTCAAAATGAATTGCATTAACATGCAACTTGTGATAAACTGTTGCAACTTATCATGATTCCCATAAATGCACACATAACGTTGAAAAGTGCATTTACAATAGAAAAATGCAAGCCTTACTTGCTCAAGAAATGCAACCATTTCTTACCAAGCCAACTCAACGGTGACTTTTTCTGCTCAACATCGTCCTCTTGTGAATCATCTTGACTCACATCGATGATGGAATCTCCTCTTCCACTCTTGCCAATATCTTTATCCAACTGCTTCTTGTGCTGTGGATGAGTGGTTGGATGCAATGTCCAACATTGGTCAATTAGATGACCCTGCTTCTGACAATGAGTGCAAATCTTTTGCATCCTCTTTTCGCGTTGTCTTTGCTTATCAAGTTTCCTGAAATTGGTTAATCATTTCCAACATTTTGAAACATGATGGTTATATAAACCACAATATGTATATGGATTCTTTCTTCCATTTTTACATACAAATTTATCATGCTTAACATAATCAAAAGAAACTGAATGATAAGTAGAATTATACCTTAAACATTCACCTTTATCACCTCTTTGAGGAGGTGAATTTGAAGATTTACAAGCTCTCCTTTGAAGACCATCAACAGTGTCCTTGTCCTCATCGCTATCACAACTCTTTCATTTCACACATTTGCATTCATCTTGAACACAAGCCTTGCATGCTGGAGGGATTGAAATTTCAACAAAAGTTCTTGAACTTTCACCTTTAAAGCCTTCTTGAGGAGGTGAACTCGAAACAAAGTTTATCCTTGGAAATTTTTCCCTTGTCTCCTTGACTTTGGAATTTGCTCCATCTTGCCATTCATATCCAAGACCACAATACTTGGGTCTTTCTTCAACAACAATAGGCTCAACAATGCCTTGTGCATGCTTGCCTAACCCTTTACCTTCATAGCCCATTTTTAACAATAACTTGGACCCTATTCCTCTTGTGTGATTTTCAAAACCTCCAAAACATTCATCTTGAGAGGAATTAGAAGATAAACTAACATTGCATACCTTATGTTCATGGATGTACTTGGTAAGGGTTTCCTTTGCCTCATGGAGTTGAGTCTCCTTCTCGTGCAACTTTGCAAGAAGTTGGTCTTTCTCCTCCTTCATGGCCTTCAACTGCTCTTCAAGGGAAATGGTCACATTTCTGTCTTCACACATCTCTTTCATCAAATTTCTCATAGTTATAATCTCTTCTTTGTCAAAGAATTTAGATAATGAAGATGTATAAGAACTATCAATTCTTGAAGCTTCCTCCATCCTTGCAAGATATCAAACTTCAACACAAAACTTGCACAATAACCAATAGATAAATATCAAGCTATCAATGGCAAACACATGAGCAAAACAAACTATGCTCTGATACCACTTGATCTGAAAATAGAAGGCTGTCTTGTTATGCTATGCAACCACCCTCTACTTCATTAAAAATAAACTTTATAGGACCTTGCTTCATGTGTTAAGATATGCAAGAACAAAATTATGTGCCAAGTTTATGAATATTCTTATAAATGCTTATGTGTGAGGAATTGTTCTTTTAGAGGGTTAAATATGTATTTCAAATAAATACACAGCAACACAACTTGTAGAAAATAAACCATCAAAACTCACAACAAGAACAAGATGATAAAGGAGTTAACCCCCCTCCGGGCTACATCTCCTTGAGCCTCTATCAATGGACTTGGCTCTCTGGGCTTAATTTGTCAAAAGTTATTTTACAAGCTTCTGCTCAACTCCAATGGAAAAATAGACTGTACCAGTGAGATCATAACACATAAAAACCCCAAAAATGACTAATAGAACTCTGAAAATGGATCATGGCTCATCCGGGCATGACCTCTTCTACATGTGGCCATAAGCTTCCCTGAGCTTCTCTTTGGTAAAAACACCTGTAAAAGTCCTCAAAAGCCTCTGAAACCTGTCCCAATGTGTTCAAAGCATAACAATTAGTCAAAAATGATTATTCAATCACAGAAAACAAACATAGGCTCACCAAAACATGTCCTCCATCAATGAGGGCTTCAAGCTCCCTAGAGCTTGCTGAAACTTCAATGGCTAAAATCCTGCAAAATAAGTCTTCAAATTTCCTTAATAATAGTGCCAATGGATTCAGGACATCCAAAAACCCCTATTTGGGCTTTTACGACACCTTAATCGGCCAAAAAATGAAGAAGTTAGGCCTCCTCCATTTTCCTCCTTCAACCTTGCTGAAACTGGTTCGCCAAAATGCACCCTTTGTTCTTGAACCAAGAACATGCTCCAAAATGTGTGTTAAAACCTAGCACCATGCATAACTGCAAAAACAGTCAAACTTTCGAATAGTTAGGGCACGCCCAGCCCCTAACTGCCAAGGCTGAGGTCATGTGAGTCATAGGACCAAATCTTAACGCACAAAAAGGGGCTCCAATGCCACGGGCGCATGCAAGTGTGACAAGTGGCGGGCGTATTTGGTGGGAAACCATTTGAAAAAAACATAACCGCATGCCATACCAAGAGGTGTGGTCACATGTCACGTATAGAAACCGGGGGCTAGGGATAAGCCCCAGCCCGAACCTCCGCCCAACATTTAAATAATTAAAATTTAAACATATGTGCGCCCACATATATAACAAGGACCATATGGTGGTGTATTGGCAAGGCGCCCTTTGTAAAATCTTTAGACTGTAGTAGAGGTCCAGGGTTCAAATCCCATGGTCTCATAAAATTTTACACATCCAAACTCATAACAGGGTGCCATGTGGCAGCCCACGACTGGGCCACGTGGCATCTCATAACTTGTCAACAACCATGCCACGTGTCGCATTGTGATTTGCTCTCAACTACCAATCTGAAACTACCACATCATCACTGCCATGTCAGCGTATAGTCATGCCACATCACCGGTATGAACATGCCATGTCAGCATCCGTATAGACTGTACAGACTGTACAGTCAGCATCCCATTTTTTCCCTATTTGACATTCCGAACAGATCGCTATATCTCTCACTCCCGATGTCCGTTTGAGACAAAACGAGTTGCGTTGGATTCGTTATGACGAGGGCTACGCTCACGTTCCGTTTGAGGGAATTTCAAGAATGTTTATTTTTGAGGTAAAATTTGACCCCTGGTCCAGATTTTGATCAGGGAGAGCCTTTTCCATTCACAGATGTGGGTGAAGGGGACCCCGCTGTATTTTATTATTGATAGCGGAAGCCAAAAGAACCTCATCTCAGCAGAGGTCATCAAACAGTTGGGATTGTCAACAACACCACACTCGTAGCCATACAACATTGGGTGGCTTCGGTAAGGACGAGATATTTTTGTCAACCAACAGTGCCTATTGTCATACAGTATCCAACCCTTCAAGGATGAGGTATTATGTGATGCTTCCCCACTGGATGTCTATGATGTTCTCTTGGGCCAACCATATATGTGGAGACGCCATGTTGTTTATGAGTCTCGACCCCGCAGTGTCATTATTACTTTGGGGGGTCATCTCTACAAAATACCAGAGGTAGTTCTGACTATTGTTCCACCTAAAAAGTGTCGCAAGGTAGTATCTCATACTACAAAATTCAGCTTCTTCACAATCTGTTCAAAAGGAGAACAAAAGGACACTGCAATCACTATAGCCTTTCCCCAAGCACCCTCTATCCAACAGAAGCAGGTCGACAAGGTTGCAGAAAAGTGCAAAGATTCCTTCTGCACACTATCCTCTCATGTATTCCAACTTGTTTAACGGCCTCAACCTCAACAGGTTTGTGACAAACTTCCACAAATTGAGCAGCGCGATGTCTCCAGCAAGACAAGCAGCTCACCAAGATGCAGATTCAACAAACACTTTTCCCTCTCCCCCGAGAACTCAATGCAATGGAGACCATTGCTTCCTAAGGAGGGAGGATTGATCCAGGTGGATATCATTGGCCACCCACCTTTTCCAAATGGCTCAAAACAATTTTCTAGTCATTTTGGCAATTTACTATTTTTAGCAGGTTTTAACTTCCGGGGCCATTTTGAGGGTCCAAATGAAGGTTTTTCAAGATTGAGGTTCACAAAAATATTTGAAGGCGTAATTGAGCCTAAAAATGAATCTCCTCGACAATACCTTTCCAACGAGCTATCACATGCCTAAAACAGAGATCGTATGCAAAAGTTACAAGCCCGGGAAGTTGATGTACTCACTTACCCAAACGGGGCCCACATGACTTTTGGCGCTTCATATCCCACGGTTAGGTTTTTGGATGTCGAGGACTTTTGGAATTCCTATTTATTGTAAAAAGGCCTTTAGAGCCTCATTGTAATCATCTTCTTGTGAATGCGAGTAGCTGTCACATCTCTTCTCAGAGATAACCTGCCACCATTCTAGCGAGTCTTTCACTCTGTATTTTTACAGTCTCTTTACATTTCATTCATTAATAGAAATCATGTATTACTGTATATATGTTTTTATGAATGCATCTCTGATACATTTATGTTATATTATTGATTATCTATGATATCTCTGTGCATTTCTTTATTATATTTTCGATCTCATTTCGTGCCGAAAATAATCCGGATCAACAAAGAAGTAAAAATTTTCATCAATTCATTTGTACAACAGAAACCATGGTTTGTTAGACCCATCAATGTTTGTGGCACTTTTTGTTGTCATTATCATGCAAAAATTTGAGTTGTATTATGACACTTTTCTTGATTTTGGTAAAACTTTATGGCCAAGTTCACCTCCTTCCACATTCTGTGCTTTTATATCTGAAATTCTATGTGAAAGAGAAGGTGATGAGTTGTTTTACAAAAACAAATGTGTTGGTGCAAAGAAATGTGATCATTGTGGAAATATAAGTTTGTTTCACTCAAAGTATCCTATTGATATGAATGATCAATCATTTTCTAATATAACAATCAATTGGAAGAGATATGAATATATCAACAACACGACTCCACATTCTTCAAATGTTATTTCCAAAATGATTGATTTGAAAGTAAATAAACTCTGTGTGATAGATTTTTTCAAGAAGTTTTAGGAAGAAATTTATAAATACCCCAAGCATTAATATAGATCTCGATGGCAAGACCTAAAATTCAAACAATCCCGTGAAATTTTTCCACCAAGGACAATTTTTTATGTAGTTGATTTTGCAGATAATTACACATTCATTGCACAAAAAGAAATACAGAGTGAATATTATCATTCTAATCAAGTAACTCTATTTTTCCATGTTCTATATAGACATTCTCAATGGAGTCTTGATAACATAGAAATCACCAATGAGAATCGACATGTTATTAAAGAATATCACTTTTATATAAGTGATGATTGAGCACACAACACACATTATGTACAATAGTGTTTTGATAAATTTTATGATTCATTGAAAGAACATGGAATCGGATTCTATCAACATTGGATATTGTCAGATGGGTGTGTGGGTTAGTCAAATATTCATGATCATTCTATTGGTTGTGTCGTCTTCATAAAAAATCAAACATTACGCATTGTTGGATTTTTTTTGAGACTGGTCATGGAAAAGGAGAGCACGACGGTACAGGGACATGTGTAAAATGAGCACTTCAAAGGTATCATATGAACCCTCATTCTGATCGATTTGAATCCACTCATCAAGTTGTTGAATGGTGAAAAATGGAACTAAGCCATGAAAATAATCCGTCAAGGGATGTGCGCAGGTGTGTCTATATATACATGTTACACATGGACACATGATATTTTTATTCACGTGTTCAAATTTATATTCAATCTCAAATCACTTTCTTGAGAGATTTCAAGTTAACTAGTTCTTGTCTTGTGCAGGCTTTTTTTGTGTGTTGGAATCCAAGATGTAAATAGATCAATTCCATATGAATCTAGTACAATAAATGGGACAAAAAAAATAAATTCAATTAAAACAAAAAATTATCAAAATGTGTTTTCATTTGATAGAAGAAATGAGTCTTGTTTTTGTTCAGTTTTCATAGAGGACACATAATACATAGAGATTTGTAAAAACAAAAATGTAGAATATGTTAAATCTTGGAGACATACCGAACTTAAGATAAAAGGAGAAAATCCACATGCAAGGTTAGAAGAGATGGAATCAACTGAAACTATAGTGTCAGTTGACGGCGATAGAGTTTTTGATCTTCTTAGAGAAGGTAATTTTTATGTTTAATTTTTTTCAAATAACTTGTAGATGTACATGTGTGATAATCTAACATGAACTATTTGTTTTCGAATATATCCAATTATTTGTAGGAGATGTCTTTTCCATGGTTGCACCTGTAACATCCCGCTTTGGTGCACTGAGCGAACTTATTCTTAGAGGACACTTGCTCGCAAGTGATCCGGAGTGTTATTCTATTAAAACAATTGATTTTGATTATGAGGTGTTATGGGTTCATGACATGGTTTAACTGCATTGACATAGACAAGTTCTATTGACTCAGTTTTACTGAGTGTCTAGGACTTTGAACCTAGAGGAAGCAGAGGCATCTATTGAACCCTTGGAATCTGGATCGATTCAAGGAGTGTACCATTGGGGTTTGATTTTTTTACTGTGATATTAGTGCATCTGATTAGATTATATGATATGGATATGTTCTGACATGATTTGTTGATGATGTAGGCTGACGATAGCTTGTTGAATAGACTCACATGTGGAGTAAAGGGGTCATGCACGACTACCAGAGATGTTGAGGGAGAGGTGTGGACAACAACACTGCTACAGCCTACTAGCACTCCCATCATGGCTCGAACTGTAGGTTAACATTTACCTAGTTCGACAAAACCCATGATGCCATGAGGGAAGACTACGACAGTCATTGACGATGATTCTAAGGGGTGCGCAATAAGGGAGGGGCATTATTCCTTAGAGGCCCTCAGTCTCCCACAAGTTCACCTGGCAGAGTATTGACTCTAGGGGTTATCGATGTCTACCAAGACAGTCAAAAGGTGAGTGGCACCCTTGGAGCACATGGTGCATCCTGAAGGGCACATCGTGCAAGAAAAACTAGAAAGAGGTGAGTAGCACCCTTGGAGCACGTAGTGCATCTTGAAGGGCACATCGCACAAGGGAACAAATGAGGCGAGTGGAAACCTTGGAGCACCTAGTGCGTCCTGAAGGGCATGTTGCATTGTTGTTAATAAATGAATGAACCTAGACAACCTTAGAATGAACAATGTGATAAGAAATTAAAAAAAAAAACTTTTTCCCTAATAAAATGTTGCCCATCACGAAAATTGAGTTCTAGATCTAAATTATGCTAGTGGTAAAATTTTATCCTTTTTATAAAAATATAAATAAATAAATAAAGAGTATGATCTTCGTTAAATATTGTAACATGGAGGAAGTAAGAAATTTGATTCATTCAAGAAAAATGTTGGAATAAAATTAAAGGGGATTAATTGTTTTATTTTTTTGATAGATTAATTAAATGAGAAAAGGGAAAAGGGTTAATTTCCACACCTTCCTTTTTGAGTTCTAGTTAAAAAGGGGAAAGATGGAAAATATGAAATATTAGGAAACTAGGAAAATAGGTAAACATAGAAAGGGAAAAAGGGAACATAAGGGAAAAAGAGGAAAGTCAAACTTAGTATGTATCTACTATTTAAGACCTATCTAATTTAAACTGAACTAGCAATTTAATGGTGGGGAAAGTCCTTAAAACCTGTAAGAGAATTTGGGGACACCTAGGAGTGATTCTAGGAGTAAATCTAGGTGGGTGAGGGAAATAAAGATAATTAATTAATTAAAGAAGTTCATTTATGGAGGAATGAAGGGGATGGGTGACACTTGTACGGGGAGGAATTTTTAGGATTTAAATTTTAAAAACTTAATTAAACGAGATTTTAGGAAAGTAAGGAACCACAAAACTCTATATAATGAAGGGAGGAGATGGAGGTAAGGGGATCTTATGATTGCATAACATTACGCTGCAGAAATATCTACTTGATTGAATTAACTTGTGGGAGTTGGGATGCCCAAGTCGATGAGGAGTGGTAGCTCGGCCTTGCGGGGTGAGCTGGGAGATAGTCGAAATCTCTGGATAGTGTGTGTGTGGCCCCTTTGCGGCTCAGTGGGATAAGGGGGAAGAAGAGTACCCTAGCACTGGTTTTGAGGTACCGGTGAATTTTTGTCAATCGGCAAGTAGAAGTGGCACGGAGAGCATGGTATGTCATTCAGAGTGAGCGATCAGGCAATGGTACACTCTCTTCATTTTTGTATGGTAAATTGTATTAGGACCTTTGCTTGGATCCACTTTTTAAAGGAGAAGTAAAATGATTTTTGTTAAATTGGTTTTCTGAAATTTTCTTAGCCTAGCCCAATGATAGATTGACTCTCATGGTTTATTTCCCCACCCGTCTTGACCACCTTCCTATGTTGATTGTGACCTTCATGGTTTTTTAGCCTTCATCCCTAGCTCACCAGTCCTTTATTGAGCAGTCGGCCATGAGCCTGATCTACGGTCATCACCTTAGCGTTAAAAGACATATGGATCTCAATGCCCTGCTTTTCTGTGTGAGTATGATGAAGCGAAGGGAAAAGCTAAAAGTCATCTACCTCTGTTGTTGTCCTTGGTCGTTTGTTGTCTTGTGCGTTAATGTATTTTACTAACCCTAAATTTTTTGTTGTGGCGTAGCCTTTCTTCCCACTATGTGTTTTTTCTTAAATTGCTGGAAATTATTTGTGTTGGCGGATAAAGTCTCTATGACCCTTTCAATGGCATCCCATTGGATCCTTGCACTTCCCTTACTGTTCTGAGCATTTTTACATTCCTAACTGCGTTTTTTTCAGAGTAATGGATAAAAATTTACATCATGTTTATGTATGGATGAATAATTTAGCTATGTGCTTCTGATCATGTTGGCCAACGATTAAATGTTCTATAAAATTAAAGGTATTTAGTGGATGAAATTATACTTTGGCATTTAGATGGCATCTTTAAGAAATAACCTTAGCAAAATGTTTTTAGTATCTCTGTGAAATGGACAATGTAGACCAGCGTCTTTCATCATATATCTGCGTGTGTTTATCATTGAATTTAATGTGTTCTTTATCACTATACACCACGTATCTTATCACTGAATTTTAATCATTTCTACAAGCGTGTTTCTCCACTGAAATCACCCACATTTTTATCACCAAATTTCTAGTTCTTTCCCCAGTCATTTACTATGACATTGTCGTATTCTAGCGATGGGAGTAGCTCTTGTTTCTTTTTTACTATGAGTTTTAACTTGTGTAATTGCACGTTGTTCCTTTAGTTGTGTAGCATAAATCGGTTTACTCAGAAAGGGGCAACTTTCGTGGAAAATAGTGATATCAATGCCATCTTGAACGCAAGTTTTTTGAGTGATGAGGGAATTGTTATATTGTACGATCTCAAACGCGAATTAAATATCCACCTTTCAGAGCTCCTGCAGTCTCCTGTCAGCACACTGGATGATATCGTCGCCTTCAACAACCAACATGCTGAGGAGGTACTAACTGTCTGATTTATCTACTTTTGTTTGAGTTATTGTTGCAGTTCCACTAGAATCCGGGATAGTCTTACCTGTAAATTAGTTCTATAAGACTGCTTCGTGTTTCCCTGCAAATCTGTTTACACCATCCAGTTCAGATTTTAAAATTTTACCGCAAGAATAGTAATGTAAAGCTTTCATGTAGAGTCAGAATAGAGATTAGAGCGTTTCCTTGAAGGATATGAAGCTTGGGACTCTTTCAAGAGAGATTTATAGTGAATTCAAATGTGAACGATAATTGGAAGTTGGATAGAACTAGTATTCATAATCAATTACCATAATAGATAGTAGCTGTGAAATATCCTAACGAACTCCATCTCCACGCTCCCTTCTTTGATTCCATAGAAGCTATTGTTTTTTGTTTTTTTTAAGAAAATAAATATAAGAAAATACTTCCTTGACTTCTTTTTTTTACGGACAACATTCCTCCCTTCCTTGTTTATCAAGGATGAATGGGTGGTAGTATATAGTTATTATTAATTTCAAGTGAACTTTGTTTAGCTTGATATAAATTTAACATTAAAACGACTTGATAGCATTAAATTTTCGAGTGACGATTATTTTTAAAAGCCACAAAACCACACAAAATTTTCCCGCTGGAATGACAATGACACTTATTAGCAGACTCTTTTTAAGGTTTTTAGATAGTTGTCATTGGGTAAATTTAGTGTAGATAGACCACTTGTTGTAAGGTGTTAATGATTATTCCTTCATAGCCTTTTGCATGGAGATGGTTAAGGTTGTCTTTTGATTTCTCGCTAGTAATATGTAAGTTGGGATTAATTTAGAATTGCACCAATTTATCTAGAACTTAATGATTAAATGAGTTTGATAAGTCTTGACTTAAGATAAATTACACTTGCTAAGTTAGAGTGCATTTAATGATAAATTTTAATTTTAATTATCCACTTCAGACTAGATGAATGGGTTGGACTGTTGCGCGGTCATGTAACAACTTGTGTTTTCTGGTTTGCCTCAGCTTAGCGACTTGCCGACCCATTGCATGGGGTGTGGGTGTAGTCTCCTTATCCTTGGGACTATACTAGCGTGACAGATTTTTTTTGATTCTTTGGTCCAGATAGGACTTGTGATGCCAAGGTTTTCGAAACGTCTATCGCTGGTGGGTGACATGGTTCCTTATGAGGGAATCATGGTGCACCCTATTGGATAGCGGCGAATGAGAACTTGGTTGAAGACGATGTGCTCTGTGGGATTTGTCGAGTGTTGCCAGTTGCTTGGTGCATGGGTTGAACACCTTCAGGCATTAAGTTGGTGCGCTTGAGGTTCACATCTTGCTCATCTAAGCCATTATGTAGACATGGGGAGGTTTTCCCTCGGCTTGTAGACGAGGTCGTGTTGTGTCTGACAGGTAGTTGATCCTCCATGTTATTTTGTGCTTGTTCTTCCTAGTCTCCCTTATACTTGTGTGTGGAGTATTAATTGTTGTTTCCTGTTTTACGAGCATGGTGCTCGCCATCAGTTGTGTCATCTAGCTGTAGTCATCCTTGTTCCCCTGTTTGTGTCAAAAAAAAAAATTCACTGTGGTTCCACTTGTAGTTGCAACAAAGGGGTTGTTGCATATGGTATCAGAGCCGGCTCAACCCTGTGACTGTGGATTTCCAGGCTTTTCACTGCAGTAAACCCGTGAGTATTAACCCTTGAGTTAAGTAAAAAACTTAACGTGACCTCGTGGAGATTGCATTTAGAGGGCGCCCATGAGGGTCCACAATGCGCAATAGCTAGTACTATTAGCATCATCCTAGATGTCAAGAAAGATGATTTCTAGCGTCCATGAGTGTCATAGATGGTGGTGTCGTTGAATCATAGTTGTCGGGCAAGGCGTGTGCTTCACACTTCGCGTTTACGACCTCAAGCATGAAGGTCCACATGGTGGTATTTCCACTGAAGGGGAGCAGTATTTTATGGCAGAAGATGCTCCTTCCCATCTTTAACCTTGCCATCGGCGACGTGTCATGGGAACTGTTCGAGGGACGGTTCTAGGAGAGGTATGTTTCTAAGGAATTCGTTGAGTGTCATCTCAACGAGTTCAATGCCTTACGATGAGGTAGCCGCATGGTGCCCAAGTACGAGGCCCATTTTGGGAGCTTCTTCAATATTATCCTCACCAAGTTACCCAGAAACTTAAGGTCAAGAAGTTCGAGTTTGGCCTTGTTGTTAGAAGTCTTCTTCTACTTCGGGTACCCGGACTACTTAAGATAAATTACACTTGCTAAGTTAGAGTGAATTTAATGATAAAGTTTAATTTTAATTATCCACTTCAAACTAGATGAATGGGTTGGACTGTTGCGCGGTCATGTAACAACTTGCGTTTTCTGGTTTGCCTCGGCTTAGTGACTTGCCGACCCATTGCATGGGCTGTGGGTGTAGTCTCCTTATCCGTGGGACTATACTAGCATGTCGGATTTTTTTTGAGTCTTCGGTTCGGATAGGATGTGTGGTGCCAAGGTTGTCGACACATATATCGTTGGTGGGTGACATGATTCCTTATGAGGGAATCATGGCGCACCCTATTGGATAGCGGCGATCGAGAACTTAGTCGGAGTCGGTGTGTTCTGTGGGAGTTTTCGAGTGTTTCTAGTTGCTTGGTGAATGGGTTGAACACCTTCAGGCGTTAAGGTGGTGCGCTTTAGGTTCACGTCTTGCTCATATAAGCCATTGTGTAGACATGGGGAGTTTTTCCCTTGGCTTGTAGGCGAGGTCATGTTGTGTCTGATGAGTAGTCGATCCTCCATGTTATTTTGTGAATGTTTTTCCCAGTCTCCCTTATACTTGTGTGTGGAGTCTTAATTGTTGTTGCTTGTTATATGAGCGTGGTGCTCGCCATCAGTTGTGTCATCTAGCTATAGTCATCCTTGTTCCCCTGTTTGTGTCAAAAAAAAAAATCACTGTGGTTCCACTTGTAGTCGCAACAAAGGGGTTGTGGCATATGGTATCAGAGTCGGCTCAACTCTGTGACTGTGGATCACCAGGCTTTCCACTGTAGTAAACCCATGAGTATTAACCCTTGAGTTAATTAAAAACCTTAACGTGACCTTGTGGAGATTTCATTTAGAGGGCGCCCATGAGGGTCCACAATGCGCAATAGCTATTACCACTCGCATCATCCTAGATCTCAAGAGAGATGATTTCTAGCATCCATGAGTGTCATAGATGGTGGTGTCGTTGAATCATAGTTGTCGAGCAAGGCGTTTGCTTCACGCTTCGCGTTTATGACCTCCAGCATGAAGTTCCACATGGTGTTCTTTCCACTAAAGGGGAGCGGTCTTTTATGGCGAAAGACACTCCTGCCCATCTTGAACCTGGCCATTGTTGATGTGTCATGGGAACTGTTCGAGGGATGGTTCCAGAAGAGGTATGTTTCTAAGGAATTATTTGAATGTTAGCTCAACGAGTTCAATGCATTAGGATGAGGTAGCCACATGGTTCCTGAGTACGACGCCCATTTTGGGAGCTGCTTCGATATGCTCCACACCAAGTTACCCAAAAACTTAAGGTCAAGAAGTTTGAGTTTGGCCTTGTTGTTAGATGTCTTCTTCTACTTTGGGTACCAGGACTACTGGGACGAACAAGGGTGTTTGATGTGTGGGGAGCCACACTGCCAGCATGACTGCCCAGTGGAGAGGATTGGAGCCTTTAGATCAGTCAAACCCACTACCGTGGGAGATATGGGCAAGGCCCATCGGATTCATGCAATGGTGAATAACTGCCAGGTAGAGCATCACTTGACTATGCTCGAGATGACAGGTACCGTGGCTGACCAGACCCTTAATATTTTGATAGATCCTAGTGCTATGGTGCTACTAAGAGTTTCATTTATGGTGTCGCACTAAAAAGTATTAGGGTAAAGGTAGTCGAACATGATGAGTTTAGCTTTGTAGAGATGGATTCAGGAGACAAACAAAAGATCGATGGAAAGGTTATGGGTTGTACCCTTAGCCCGTGACAGCTTGTCATAAGGGCCAACCTGCACGTCGTGATCTTAGGATATTATGATGTTGTAATTCATATGGACTGGTTGGAATCGCATGAGGTGATACTCAACTGTAAGATGAAATGGTTGAGCTTGGTCCATGATGAGGGACATAGAGGTGTGATTGTAGGATGGAACCAGGGAGTTTCCCTAAGGTTCATGTCTTCCTTACAACTACAGAGGAGCATGCGCAAGAGGTAGAAGCTTTATGATATCCTTGTGTTAAAAGAGAAGGGAGTAGAGGAAGGTCTAGGACACCTTCTGGTGGTGAGAGAGTTTGCGGATGTATTTTCATAGGATTTACCTGGGATGTCACAAGAGAGGGAATTAGAGTTTACTATAGACCTAAAACCAAGAACTGAACCGATAGAGAGAACGCCTTATCGGATGTTGACCCCAGAATTACAAATGCAACTTAAGGAATTTTTGGACCTGGGACTGATACTTCAAAGTGTCTCAGGATGGGGTGTGCCGGTTATTTTCATATGAAAGAAGGATGGATCGTGGAGGCTCTGCATTGACTACTGCAATTGAACAAGGCCACAATCAAGAATCATTATCCATTGTTGAGGATTGATGATATGTTCGATCAATTTGAAGGGCACAACTGTGTTCTCAAAGATCAACTTGCGATTGGGATACCACCGGTTACGGATGAGGGAAGATGATGTCCCTAAGACTACCTTTAAGATGAGGCTTGCAAATTATGAGTTTAATTTTTTACCGTTTGGACTAACAAATTCCCTAGGGGTATTTATGAGTTGATGAACGAGATTTTCCATGAGTACTTAGACAAGTTCATCCAAGTATTCATTGATGATATTTTGATTTACTCTCGGACAACGGAGGATCATGATGAGCACTTGCGCTTGGTACTACAGTGTCTGTGAGAGCACAAACTATATGGGAAGTTGTCCAAATACTCTTTTTATCAATCAAAGATTCACTACTTCGGGCATGTCATCTTCGGTGAAGGCATCGCCATGGATCCAACAAAGGTCGAGGCTATCATGGAATGGGCTATGCCAATGAATGTCCCGAAAGTGCATAGCTTCATGGGTTTAGCAGGATACTATCAATGGTTCGTCGAGGGATTTTCGAAGATAGAAAATCTGATCACGAAATTGCAGAAGAAAAAAAAGAAGTTTGTTTGGACCAAGAAATGTGTGGAAGCATTTCGGAGGCTCAAGGAGTTGTTGACAACAACACCAATACTCAAGGTCCTAGACATGGATGCAGACTGCTTGGTATGCACTAACGATCCAAGGAAGGCTTAGGTTGCGTCTTGATGCAAGACAAACAAGCGATCGCATACATTTTGAGGAAAATGAGAAGGCATGAGGAGAACTACCTGACGAATGATTTGGAGTTGTTAGCCATCGTTTAGGCCTTGAAGGTTTGGAGACACTACCTTGTTGGATATAAATTCGAACTAAGGACTGGCCTTTGTGGACTAGAACACATCTTTACGCAAAGTGACTTGAATGTTTGACAATGACAATGGTCAGAATTTCTTAGCGAGTATGACTTTAAGATTACTTACATAAAAGGAATAGTGAATCGAGTGGCACATGCGTTGAGTCGGAGACCATGCATATTTTCGATGCTGCCTCTTCAAACAAATCTATGTGAAAGGATTCTAACTTTACAGCCTGACGATGAATGGTGCAAAAAGGTTGAAGGTTTTATTGGACAAAACACCATGACGGTACCATGATTTGAAGGATTTTCATTTTATAGTGATGGTTTATTAAGGTTTAAAAAAATTGGATCTATGTACCGCTGAACGATGAGGTGAGGATGTTGATCCTGAGCGAGGCTCATAGAGCAGTTTACATGGCTCACCCGGGAGTCACGAATATGAGGGAGGACCTTAAACCCTTATTCTTCTGGAAGGGAATGAAGGTAGACATAGTCAACTATGTGGCCAGATTCTAGAATGTTAGAAAGTAAAGACTGAACCTAGACATCCAACAAGATTACTACAACCACACGCTATTTTGGAATCGAAATGAGAGGTTGTTTTGATGGATATTATTGTTGGATTGCCACTGAAGGCAAGGAGACATGAATCGATTTTCATAGTGGTAGGAACTCTGACAAAGAGTGCTCACTTTATTCCTATGCGTACGATGTATCAGGCACCTGACATAGCTAGAGTCTTCATTAGTGAGATTGTGAGGTTGCATGGTGTGCCTAAGAGGATTATATCTAATCAAGGATCAGTGTTTAATGGACGATTTTGGATGAGTTTCCAAGAGGCCTTGGTAACCCAACTTAACTTTAGTATTGTGTATCACTCGAAGGCTATGGGAAGTCTGAATGAACGAAACAGAACTTGGAGGACATGTTGCACCTATATGTGATGGACCAATAAAGGCATTGGGAAGAATTCTTGCCACTGGTGGAATTCCCTTATAACAAAAGTTACCAAAGAACCATTGAGATGGCGTCTTTCGAGTTTCTTTACAGGCGACCGTATTAGATGCATTGAGTTGGGATCAGCTTGAGGATAGGGTCCTGGTGGGACCAGAAGTGATCCAAGAAGTGGAAGAGAAAATGAAACCAGAAGACAAAGGATTAAGGAAGTGGAGAATCAACATAAGAGTTATCCTGATGCACGTCGTATTGATTGTAGTTATGATATGGCGATCGAGTATTTTTTTTTTGGAAACTGCATAAGAGTTCGATCAAGTTCGTAAAAGAAGATACTATATCCTACAATATTGGGGAAAGGAGAGGCCCATGACCTAATGACTATCCTTGCTTTATTCTTGAGGCTCTTACAAGATGTCTTTCATGTCTCTGTTTGAGACACTATGATTAGTGATCCTACGCATGTTTTGACTTGAGCACCTTGCGGTGTCGGATGAGGGTGTGCTCACGGCTAATCCGATATGCATCCTGGATAATCACATTTGACAGCTATGATGTCAAACAATAGGTCAGGTCAAGTTCTAGTGGGACAACTATAGTCCACACTCGGCGACCTGGGAGGACGCATACGATATGTGTGAGCAGTTCCCATTTTTGTTTGATAGATAGCCTTATGATACTGTGAAACACTTATTCGACATTTTTACTATCAAACTTTGGGATGAAGTTTAGACCAAGAGGGGGTGTATGTAACATCCCGCTCTGGCGCACTGAGTGAACTTATTCTTAGAGGATACTTGCTCACATGTGATTCAGATTGTTATGCTATTAAAATAGTTGATTTTGATTATGAGGAATTATGGGTTGATGACATGGTTTAATTGCATTGACATAGACAGGTGCTATTGACTCAGTTTTACTAAGTGTGCAGGATTTTGGACCTCGATCATGCAGAGGCATTGATTGAAACCTTGGACTCCAGATCAAGTTAGGGAGTGTACCATTGGGGTTTGATTATTTTACTGTGAGATTAGTGCATCTGATTAGATGATATGACATGAATATGTTCTGACATGATTTGTTGATGATGTAGGCTAATGATAGCTTGTCGACTAGACTCACATGTGGAGTAAAGGGGTCATGCACGACTACTAGAAATGTTGAGGGAGACGTGTGGACAAAATCCCTACCATAGCCTACTAGCACTGCCATCGTGGCTCGAAATGTAGGTTAACATTTACCTAGTTTGAGAGGACCCACGATGTTGTGATGGAAGATTGCGACAGTCGCTCATGATGATTCTAAGGGGCATGCAATAAGGTGGGGGCCTTATTTCTTATAGGCCCTTAGTCTCCCACAAGTTCACCTGGCGGAGTATTGACTCTAGGGGTTATTGATGTCTACCAAGTCATTCAAGGGGAGAGTTGCACCCTTGGAGCATGTGATGCATCCTGAAGGGCATGTCGTGCAAGAAACATGGAAATATGCGAGTGACACCCTTGGAGCATGTAGTGCATCTTGAAGGGCACATCGCGCAAGGGAACATATTAGGTGAGTGGCACCCTTGGAGCACCTAGTGTGTCTTGAAGGGCACATCACATTGTTGTTAATAAATGAATGAACCTAGATGACCTTAGGATGAACAATGTGATAAGAAATTAAAAAAAAAAAAATCCCTAATAAAATGTCACCCATCACAAAAATTGAGGTCTAGGTCTAAAATATGCTATTTGTAAAATTTTATCCTTTTTATAATATATATATATATATATATATATATATATATATATATATATATAAGTAAATAAAGAGTATGATCTTCATTAAATCTTGTAACACAGAGGGAGTAAGAAATTTGATTCATTCAAAAAAAATGTTGGAATAAAATTAAAGGGGATTAATGGTTTTATTTTTTTGATATTTTAATTAAATGAGAAAAGGGAAAAGGGTTAATTTCCACACATGCCTTTTTGAGTTATAATTAAAAAGGGGAAAGAGGGAAAATCAAAAATATTAGGAAACTAGGAAAAGAGATAAACATAAAAAGGGAAAAAGGGAACATAGGGGAAAAAGTGAAAAGTCAAACTCAATAGATATCTACCATTTAAGAGCTTTCTAATTTAAACTGAACTAGAAATTTAATGGTGGGGAAAGTCCTTAAAACCTATGAGAGAATTTGGGGACACCTAGGAGTGATTCTAGGAGTAACTCTATGTGGGTGATGGAAACAAAGATAATTAATTAATTCAAGAAATTAATTTATGGAGGAATGAAGGCGATGGGTGACACTTGTACGGGGAGGAATTTTTAGGATTTAAAGTTTAAAAACTTAATTAAACGAGATTTTCAGGAAAGTAAGGAACCACAAAACTCTATATAATGCAGGGAGGAGATGAAGGTAAGGGGATCTTTTTTGTGTGTAACGTTACATTGCAGAAATATCTACTTGAATAACTTAACCTGTGGGAGTTGGGATGCCCAGCTTAATGAGGAGTGGTATCTTGGCCTTGCGGGGCGAGATGGGAGCTAGTCAAAATCTCTGGATAGTGTGTTTGGGGCCCCTTTGTGGCTCCGGGGGCTAAGGGGGAAGAAGAGTACCCCTAGTATTGGCTGGGAGGTACCGGTAAAGTCTCATTGGTCGGCAAGAGGAAGTGGCACGGAGATCGTGGGACTTCATTAAGAGCGGGCGATCAGGCAATGGTATGCTCTCTTCATTTTTGTATGGTAAATTGTATTAGGACCTTTGCTTGGATCCATTTATTAAAGCAGAAGTAGAATGATTTTTTTTAAATTGGTTTTCTGAAATTTTCTTAGCCTAGATCGATGATAGATTGACTCTTATGGTTTATTTCCCCGCCCGTCTTGACCACCTTGCTGTGTTGATTGTGACCTTCTTGATTGTTTAGCCTTCGTCCCTAGCTCACCAATCCTTGCCTGAGCAGTCATCCAAGAGCTTGATCTATGGTCATAGCCTTAGTGTTAAAAGACCTATGGATCTCAATGCCCTGCTTTTCTGTGCGAGGATTATGAAGCAAAGGGAGAACCTACCAGCCGTTTACCTCTATTATTGTCCTTGTCCGTTTGTTGTCTTGCACCTTGATCTGTTTTACTAACCCTGAAATTTTTATTGTGGCGTAGCCTTCCTTCCCACTGTGCATTTTTTTTTACCTTGCTAGAAATTCTCTGTGTTGGTGGATAAAGTCTATGTGACCCTTTCAATGGATTCCCATTGGATCCTTGCACTTCCCTTACTGTTCTGAGAGTTTTTACATTCCTGACTGCATTTTTTTTGGAGTAATAGATAAAATTTTACACCGCGTTTATGTATGGATGGATAATTTATATTTGCGCTTTTGATCTTGTTGGCTAGTGATTAACTGTTCTATGAAATTTAAGGTATTTAGTGGGTGAAATTATACTATGTAATTTAGATGGCGTATTTAAGAAATAACCTTAGCAAAATGTTTTTAGTGTCTCTGCGAAATGGACAGTGTAGACCAGCATCTTTCAGCATATATCTGCGTGTGTTTATCATTGAATTTAAAGTGTTCTTTATCATTGTACACTGCATATCTTATCACTGAATTTTAAGCATTTCTACCAGCGTGTTTCTCCACTGAAATCACCCGCGTTTTTATCACTGAATTTCCATTGCTTTCCCCGGTCATTTACCATGAAATTATCATATTCCAACGATGGGAGTAGCTCTTGTTTTTTTTAACTGTGAGTTTTAAATTGTGTAATTGTGCGTTGTTCCTTTAGTTGTGTAGCATAAATCAGTTTACTCAGAAAGGGACAACTTTGGTGGAAAATATCGATATCAATGCCATCTTGAACACAAGTTTTGTGAGTGACGAGGGAATTGTTATATTGTATGATCTCAAACGCGAATTGAATATCCACCTTTCAGAGCTCCTGCAATCTCCTGTTCGCACACTAGCTAATATCGTCGCCTTCAACAAACAACATGCTGAGGAGGTACTAACTGTCTTATTTATCTACTTTTGTTTGAGTTATTGATGCATTTCCACTAAATTCCAGGATAGTCTTACTTGTAAATTAGTTCTATAGGACCACTCTGTCTTTCCCTGCAAATATGTTTACTCCATCCAGTTCAGATTTTAAAATTTTACCACAAGAATAGTAATGTAAAGCTTTCATGTAGAGTCAGAATAAAGACTAGAGGGCTGATTTGAAATATATGAAACTTGGGACTCTTTCAAGAGAGCTTTATAGTGAATTCATATGTGAACCATAATTGGAAGATAGATAGAACTAGTATTCATAATCAATTACCATAATAGATAGAAGTTGTGAAATATCGTAACCAACTCCATCTCCACGCTCCATTCTTTGATTTCATAGAAGATGATTTTTTTTTTTCAAGAAAATAAATATAAGAAAATACTTCCTTGACTTCTTTTTTTTTACAGACAACATTCCACCCTTCCTTGTTTAGCAAGGATGAATGGGTGGTAGGATATAGTTATTACTAATTTCAAGTGCACTTTGTTTAGTTTGATATAACTTTAACATTAAAATAACTTGATAGCATTAAATTTTCGAGTGACGATTATTTTTAAAAACACAAAACCACGTAAAATTTGCCTACTTGAATGGCACTCACACTTCTTAGCAGAATCTTTTTAAGGGTTTTAGACAGTTGTCATTGGGTACTGTTAATGTAGATAGACCGCTTGTTGTAAGGTGTTATTGAGTATTCCTTTATATCCTTTTGCATGGAGATGGTAGGTTTTCTTTTGATGTCTCGCTAGTAAGATGTAAGTTGGGATTAATTTAGAATTGCCATAGTTTATCTAGAACTTAATGATTAAATGAGTTTGATAATTCTTGACTTAAGATAAATTACACTTTCTAAGTTAGAGCGCATTTAATGATAAAATTTAATTTTAATTATCCACTTCAGACTAGATGAATGGGTTGGATTGTTTCAAAGTCATGTAACAGCTTGTGTTTTCTGGTTTGCCTCAGCTTAGCGACTTGCCGACTGGTTGCATGGGGTGTGGGTGTAGTCTCCTTGTCTGTGGGACTGTACTAGCATGTTGGATTTTTTTTGAGTCTTCAGTTTGGATAGGATGTCTAGTGCCAAGGTTGTCGATGCATCTATCACCAGTGGGCGACATGATTCCTGAAAAGGGAATCATAGTGCGCCCTATTGGATAGCGGTGAAGGAGAACTTGGTCAGAGTTGGTGCATTCTATGGGAGTTGTTGGGTGTTTCGAGTTGCTTGGTGCATGGGTTGAATGCCTTAAGGCATTAGGTTGGTGTGCTTTAGGTTTTCGTCTTTCTCATTTAGGCCATTGTGTAGACATGGGGATCTTTTCCCTCTGCTTGTAGGTGAGGTCGTGTCACTAGTACATATTGTAAAAATTCCGACGTTTTATTTGCGGCGTTATGAACAATTTTTTTCATATTGTCGCAATATAGAGGAAATTAAAAAAAAAAAAAAATCATGTTGCCTGATAACGTCGGTCTTGCCACATTGACGTCTCTCTTGCCACGTTAACATCTCTCTTTCCACGTTAACATCACTCTTGCCACGTTTTCCACCAAAACGTCTCTCTTGCCACGTTTTCCACTGGAACATCTCTCTTGCCATGTTTGTGAAGATATATGTCGCAATTGTGGCGTTTTGGAAACTAGGTTTTTTCCTCCAACGGTAACCTTAGTATGTTCACCAAGTCAAAATACCAATGGTCACTTAGGACTTTTTTACATCAAAATTGCGACGTTACAAAATCTATAAATATGTTGCATTTGACGGATGTTGCGACAATTTTTCTATAATAACGACACTTCAAAAAGGGTTTGCAGGTCTTCTCGGCGAACAAAAAATAACACTACAAATCCTAGAATAACACTACAAATTCTAGACCTCCATTTTGTATTCTTTGTGTTCTAAAGTTTGGTTCTCCTATTGCGTTGTTGGAGTAGATTGGGTTTATTCAATATTGTTCACCAAAAAGTCCCTTTCGTTATTATCTATTAGAGGTCATAAAGAAGAGGAAATCTATAGAGAATACCCTATACCAATGAGCAATGGACCTTGGGAACAATTGTTTCAAGATCCTCACTCTTGTATTGTAAATAGAAATAAAGCACTCATACTTTCATTAGTCCTTCATGACATGCCTGCCAAATATCCTAAAGACCTTCCTAGGTTCAATGGAGATGACGCATTTGTTAATGTTTATGCCATTATTATAGTTCTTTTCATTTCAATAGATAAGAGCATCATAAGAACAAGATCACTGAGAAATACATATTCACAAGAGACACAACATTTATCCTGGGAAACCCTCTAGGGGAAGAAAACCCAGCAAAAACTTCCTTATCATAAATAGCTTATACAATGTTCAAGAGATAACTCAAACCAATACAGATAGTCCTCCCCAAGAGATGTGCCACTCTTCTCCCTCTCTCCAACTGGTAATTGCAGCTTGCCTCATACGAGAATGAGTAAGTGAGTTGTGTGTTATAAGTGAGGCGCTAGCCTCCTATATATAAAAAACTAGCATGTGTGAAAGGGCACCACTGGCAAGGCCGACCTCTCACTCTGGGTGGGTAAACCCACCTTTAATTAATTATGGGTCTTCCATAATAACTGTTGGGTCCGACTTCTTATTCTTCCCTTTATAATTGTCCAATGACCAATCCACAAAAGGGGATTTGGTCCCTATACAATTACTGACATGATTAATCCACAATGCGGATTAATCCAATAACAATAATAATAATAATGACATGATTAATCTACAATGCAGATTTAATCCAATGAATAAAATAATAATAAGAATGCTCTTCGCAGTTACATTCTTCATCAGCATCAGGCGAGAAAGGTATGCATCATCATCAGCATCAGGGGGACAGTATCATCCATATCATCTTGAAACATTGGCTAGCATATTTACGAGTCATCATAAGTTTTCTTCATCGAAAACATCATCATTCTCGAAATAATGATATCATCATCTACATCAAATATGTATCAGTAAAAATGATACCTCATCACAACACTAGGCTGGCACATCAGAGTACTACACTGGCTCAATGTCACAACTGTTAAGCTGGTAGCTCAGTGTCAGTCACATCTTGCTTTAGGTCTAACAACTAGGTTAGAAGCAAGGAATATCATCATCTCGCTTTATGTCTAACAACTAGGTCATAAGAGAGGAATCACAACGTCATGCTTTATGTCTAACAACTAGGTCAGAAGCATGACTCATCTTTCTTTACGTCTAACAACAAGGTCACAAGCAAGGAACACATCAACATCTTGCTTTACGTCTAACAACGAGGTTAGAAGCAAGGAACACATCAACATCTTTCTTTATGTCTAACAACGAGGTCAGAAGAATGATTCATCTTTCTTTACGTCTAACAGCGAGTTCAGAAGCATGGATCATCTTGATTTATGTCTAACAGTGAGGTTAGAAGCAAGGATCACACGGCATCATGCTTTATGTCTAATAGTGAGGTCAGAAGCATGACACATATTGCTTTACGTCTAACAATGAGGTCAGAAGAAAGGATCACAGAGCATCATGCTTTACGTCCAACAACGAGGTCAGAAGCATGAATCATCTTGCTTTACGTCTAACAACTAGTTCAGAAGCAAGGATCACACAGTGCCATGCTTTACATCTAACAACGAGTTCAAAAGAATGACTCATCTTGCTTTACGTCTAACAACTAGGTCAGAAGCAAGGATCACACAACATCATGCTTTACATCTAACAATGAGGTCAGAAGCATGACTCATCTTGCTTTACATCTAACAATGAGGTCAAAAGTAAGGATCACACAGCGTCATGATTTACGTCTAACAGCGAGGTCAGAAGCATGACTCATATTTCTTTATGTCTAACAGTGAGGTCAGAAGAAAGGAATATACATACTCCCCCTTTCAGGGAGGGTCCTTTCGGACTATACCAAGATTATCTCGAAAGTGTTCAAACTTTACACAAGATAGAGGCTTAGTCAACACATCAGCAACCTGTTCATCTGTGCTAATGTACTGGAGCTTCAAGGCTCCTCTCTATACCATGTCGCGGATGAAATGATAGCGGATCTCTATGTGCTTTGACCTGTCGTGGAACACAAGATTCTCTATCATTTTAATGCATCTTTGGTTGTCACATAGAATCGCGGTTGCTCTCATCTCCAAATCAAATAGGCCTATCAACAACTTTTGAATCCATATAGCTTCGCATCTAGCAGAACATGCGGTAATGTACTTTTCTTTCGCTGTGCTAAGAGAAATACTGAATTGTTTCCTACTCTGCCATGAGATCATGGTTGATCCCAAACTGAAACAACATTCGAAAGTTCTTTTTCTGTCAGCAATGATTCCTGCCCAATCTGCATTAGTATATCCACTCCATGTGAATTCATGATCTCCATCATAGCTGAGACCATAATCCATTGTACCTTTAAGGCACCTCATCACATGTTTTGCATCCACTAGATGAACACATTTGGGCTCTACCAGAAACTGACTGAA
This sequence comes from Picea engelmannii, assembly GCA_009831015.1. Lineage (NCBI taxonomy): Eukaryota > Viridiplantae > Streptophyta > Pinopsida > Pinales > Pinaceae > Picea > Picea engelmannii. Next base: position 309,855 of record ML789525.1, on the reverse strand, counting down.
GGTGTTCACTACAAAACAAATGTTTGGTCTGGTGTTCATCAGGTACATCAACGATCCAATAATCTGTCTGTACAGTGTGGCATCTATCTAGTCTGACGAGGTATCGACCAACAACTTCAGCTTCGCTTCCATGGGTGTATTCATGGACTTGCATTCTAGCATGTCGAATCTCTTTAAGATTTTGACCGTGTACTTCCCTTGGTTAAGGAATATTCTCTTTGGACTCTACAATACCTCAAGGCCTAAGAAGTAATGCATTAGACCAAGGTATTTCATTTCAAATTTTGTGGCAAGTCTCTGTTTAAATTCAATGATGAGTTTTTATTCTCCAGTCAAGAATAAGTCATCCACATACAGTAGTAATATTACTGGTTCATTATCCATAATCTTGAAGTAGAGATTTGAGTCTGCTTTACTCTTGGTAAAGCCCAAGCTTGTCATGAAACTATCTATATGGCCATACCAAGATTTGGGAGCTTGCTTCAACCCATATAAGGCTTTCTTCAATCGACATACATGAGACTTCCTATCTTCAACCTCAAATCCTTGGGGTTTCTCTATATACACTTCCTCTTCGATAACACCATTAAGGAAAGATATCTTCACGTCCATATGGTGTAGCTTCCATTTCATCTTGGCAGCAAGAGATATAATGGTTCTGATCGAAGTGTATCTGGTCATAGGAGCGAATGTCTCTTCATAGTCAATGCCTTCCTTCTGGGAAAAGCCACGAGAGACAAATCTTGCTTTATATTTCTCAATACTTCCATCAGTAGCATGTTTTATTTTGAAGAGCCATCTATAGGATACCCCATCTTTATTCTTCGATCTGGGAACTATTTCTCTTACTTCATTCTTCATTATGGATCGATATTCTTTTTTCATGGCATCTGCCCATTCCTTCTGTTGAATGGCCTCTTCAAAGCATGTGGGTTCTTCATCAAGTAGATTTCACATCAAAGTCGTGTAACTGGAGAATGGCTTTGGTCTTTTCACCTGTCTCATGGTTCCTTCTGGAACACCATACTTCTCTCCATCTTGAATAAGCTCTCTTTCCCAAGAAAGCTTTCTTTTATGGGAGAATGTCATTTGAGGAGTTTCTTGAACTTCTGATACATCGTGATCTTGAGGAGTCTTCTCATCATTGTGATCTTTAGAGTCCTCACTAGGTTTTCCCCCTCCAAAAGTCACCTTAGTATGTTGACCAAGTCAAAATACTAACGATCACTTACATTTATATAACATCGGAATTGCGACATGATAAAATCTATAAATATGTTGCATTTGACGGATGTTGCAACAAGTTTGCTATAATAACGACGCTTCAAAAAGGGTTTGTGGGTCTTCTTGGTGAACAAAAAATAGGTATTTGTTTCAGTATAAGTCTGTGGGGAAGAATGTCAGAAAACATTAGAGCGGGGAAAAGAATTAAAGAGGGTCAAAAGGGTGACGGTAAATGTTATTGAGTGAGTCTGTCCACCTCCAATTCCTTCTCCCTCAAAGCCCCGTAACACATCTCGCCAATCCCCAATAGGTAGTCCCTGTCTGTCAACAATTAATGGTAGTCGACCCTCATCATAGACACACACTCTCTAAGAGTATGAAATTCATCCATGGAAAATCCCCCATCTGAACTACTATGTGCCAACGATGCGCTCCATCAGTAATCTGCCACTAATGCATGTGTCATCAATCATAAATATAGAAATGGACATACCTCCACCAGATGCATGATGAATAACACAAGTGATAACTCAAATATCTTAGATCTTATATTATTCATAAAGAATAAGACCCTAATCCAATGGATATATAGATCTTGTACAATATAGCTAATAGATTATAAAAAAATGAAGATAAGCCTCAACCGGATGAAGGAGAGAAGTTGGAAGCCTCCAAATTCCACCTGGATACAATGCATGAATAACGATATGAGATCTGGGTCGTATGAAGTTCCAAACCCCCCAACTGGATAGGTCACGCTCTGCTGGAAAATTGGATATCCTCAATAATTCATCCCTAATTCCAAATATCTCCTAATACTTCGAAGAATATGCCAAACTATAGATCGGGTCAATGTTGAACCCTGGTGAAGTCTCAGGATGAAAAATGAAGTTCTGACCCACCAAATGCACAAAAGTAAACATTTCATAATAGAGGATAACCTTTTAGTGTTTTGCAGTGACTCATGAAAATAGAAGTGGATAGAAAATTGCAGTGTAAATGGATAGCCTCCCAATCTAAAGTTTTGTTTTCTTTTGGTGGAAAGCTCTAACACCTAGTCAACAAAGTATGGAAACCAATAGAAGTTTGGCACCCGACCAATAGGGAATGAAACCTCTAGAAGTATGACACCCAACTAGTAGAAAGAATCACTTTGATACCACTAGTGATGTATCTAGCTACACTCACAAGGAGCCATCATTAAATTATAATATAAGAGACAAACACAATGTAATAAATTTAAATACAATAACAACAATAACAAAGGGACATAACCTAAGAGACACAAGCATTCCTAACCAACCAATGCAAATAAGTATACAATCACAAGGATCATTGTATCAATCATATCTCATTCATTCATTATCGATTCTATATTATTGTTAACTTGCTAACCCTTGCACATAGGTAAATTGTTTACTAGTGATTTCCTTGCTGCAAATTAGATTAGTAACTCACAAAACAAAATACACTGCTAGAATAATTAACTAAAACAAATAGAGAAAGAAAAGAAACCAATTCTTAACACACAAATATTTTTTCCCTTCAAATAAGATTATCATTAGAATAATATCAAATCTTACAAAGGCTCCCTTACAGTGAAAATGGCCCACGGAGAAATACAAAAAACTATAGACAACACCTGCAAACCCTAGAAACTCCTCAGTTGTACAGTCCAGTACATCCACTTTTCCAGACATGTAGGAACTTGTCCTCACTGTTACCCATGTACTAGATGTTGACCACCCTACAAATGACCCAAGGCCAATCTTCAGGCAGACCCAACAACCAACTCATTTCACGCACTGCCTTTTGTATGAATGGAAAACCTCCACTGTCAACAAATAAAACACAATACATCACATTGGCTTCATGGAGCCAACAACACAACGGGACTTGAAAAATGAAAACCACAAGAAATTGCATCATCCACAAAGTATCTCAATGACTCAAAGCTAACCTATATATACTAGATCCTGCAAACATATGAAGATCCCACAACACAACTCATGTGTTACTAAGAATTTTCCCAAGGAATACAAATGCAAAGCCCTGCAAGGGAGCCACAACGATCGCCCAAACTCCACAACAAGTGGATAAGAGTGCTCTTTCAAAGTGCCTCCCAAGATGATTTTTCACTACACTTACCACCCATGTGCTACCGAGCGACATGATAACAAGCCAAGAACCGACCAACCCTGCAAATAGCCCTGGGCATATGCTTTGTGGCAAGGTAATACCATAGAGGGAGTAATACCACAAAAATGGATCAGAGTAAACCATAAGCCATGATCAGATTAAACCATAAACCATGATCAGATTAAACCATAAACCATATCTTGTTCATAAAACAAAGATTATTTGTATGTTTCTTATGTGGTGTCTCAAGCCCTCACACATGATGAATAAGAACCAAAGATAAATGATATAACCTAAGGTCAACCTCCATTAATTTTATCCCTTGATTATGGCTTAGGCCACAAGAATCATCCCTAGAGCACCAAACAATCTATAAGATCCATGGTCCATGACATTAGGGTTCATGAGCCATGCATTGGACCATAAGCCAACATGCAAGCCCTATATGGGAAATATTTGTCTTGTAAGTGGGATATGGTGGCCATTTTGAGATTTATAACATCAAGGATGTTTCTTTGGGCCTAGTGCTTGGCCTACATAGGGGATATTTATCTTATAAGTGAGATATGGTCACCATATTGAGGATTGGTGCATTGGAGATGGCTCTTGGTGCCCATGCAATAGTTGAAAGCCAAAATATAGGGTCTAAGGTCATAAAAATTGTCTCTAAAATCTCATGGATATGTGTGGTCCCTTAGTCTTCCATCACACATGCCCTAAATAGGGAATATATGATTCATGATTTCAATATGGTTCATGATTTCAATATGGGACACATTGGATTGTAGGGAGGATACATTCTTAGTGGAGCATGGAGATTCCTCTCCCTTGCAACAACACATCATTTTGGGAGATCACCCTCACACTAACAACAACTATATGAGTGATGATGGAGGGAGATTGATTGACCCGCAGGTTGTGGAGATACCTACTATTGCACCCGATGGTTGGTGTTCAGTGATGAGTACAAATGATTATTTACCATGGGTGCCAGTGGACAAGCTTTTGGTCAAGTTCTTGGGATTGACAAAAGCATATGAGACTTTCCAGTCCTATAGTTGGTTGTAGATATTTATGATAGAATTTTCTGATGCCTTCATGATTGAAAACAACACAGAGGGAGATAGACAGTGGCAAGGGACATGGAGAGTTGGTAGGTTGAGACCACCTGACATGAGTGTCTTTATTACATACAACAGGACAGGGGTGGATCATCAGAGACCAATAGTTGAGGCCTTGGGCATGACAAAGAGTATATTAGGCCATGGGATAGAGGATATCTTAGAGGTTGATACATATTCAGACTCTCATTGGGATGAGGATGGAAGGATTTCAATAGTTACCAGTAGGGCACATCAACAGTTAGTGGGGATTGGAAGTGATGGACTTCCAAATTTGACATGGGATCTAGGAGTCCATTTGGTCAGTAGTTTGCTTCATCTTATGAGGATCCAAGAGTGGAGGATCCATTATGTATACTTTGAGCAGATAATCATGATCAGAGTAGTGCAACATCAACATGATGGTCCCTGTTAGAGACTAGCATGGGACCCTGGGATTACAGGGTTGGGCATTTTATTGACTGATGGAGACAAATGGATCTTTGCAGGAGGAAGTCACTTTGACTTTCCAGTCAGCTTCAGTATTGGGGGGAGCACATCACTTGTTGATGATTGGTTGAGGTCTTGCAGTACCTCACTATGGCAACAACATGTTCAGTTAGTGGAGGTCGTGTTGGGTTTGGTACAGTCATGGAGGACAAACTCATTTCAGGTTGAGACCATGTGTTATTTGTAGGAGACTCATGGTGTTGATATGTTGCAGGACTTTCCTTCATGAGGCATTGCAGTAGACATTTTGATATGGGATCCAAGGATTGGAGTGCTTGATAGTTTAGTGTTTGATGGCGTTGAGTTTCGAGTAGAGTGGTTGCTCGGGGAGTTGACTAAGATTCTTTAGCCATTGATCATTCTACTCATCATGGGCATTTCGGTGTCATGCATGGTGAGCACTTAGAGATGCCACATATTGAGGGGAGTCTACCTTGTGTCACACCGGTGGATATGGGACCTCGATATCCTAGGTAGTTGGATTCATTTATTGCTTGAGGACAAAAAATATTCCGACAGGGAGGATTGTAATGTCCCCATTTTAGGACATTATTGCATTACAGAGTGTTATGCCTACCAGAGCAGCCAGATAGGGGTGACAACAAGTTCAAGAGATATTGAGGGGTTTTATTGGGCTCGAATTGCATCATTCATCATATTCATCATCAAGATCCATTCTGCAAAACTTGACTTTGGTTCCGTTGCATTTCGACGATTTCCATAATTTTGAGTTATTATGGGTTGTATTTTAATTAAATTCACTAAGAATGTCATAATGGGCATATTACTTGGAGAAAACTCTTAGTGTAATAGCTCATCAGAATCAGGAGGAAAAACACTACAGGATAATATGATGAGAAGTGACTTTCAGTGGCGGAAGAAGCCATAAAAATAGTTAAATCACTTTTTAGAATTAAATTGGTTAATTAATTAATTAAGTGATTTAATCAATGAATAATAAAATAAAGAAAAAATTAAAGGGTATAAAGGAGAGATAGAGACCTCTATTCTCTCATCATGATGATTAATTATTTTGTATTTTCTTGTTTTTGTTCAGCTTTTAGAAATTGGGGTTTGGAGGGTTTTGGTGACAAATCCTAGGATTGGTTTCCAATGATACACCCTAGCTAGTCATTTTGTGGGAAGAAATCACTTTGATCTCTTCATTGGGAAGATTATACTTCTAATCGAGTTGTGGCTGAGATTTTAGGGTGTGGTGGTGAATTAGTGATTGTGGGACGGGCTCCTGTCCTGCTGGGCACATTCTTTCACTATTTAGGCGTACTCTATTCTAGATTTGAATTGAAAATACTTGTTGGGCATCTTTCTTATGCAGTTGGGCAAGTTTCATACAAACCTGGGCACTCTCATTGATGAAATATTGTAGTTGGGTGAGTTTATGAAGTGATGGGTCGTTTTCTTTCATTGTGGTATGAATACCTCACTGTTGGGGTGAATTTTGGGCCGAGAGAATGTTTATTTACTAGCTAGGTGAATTATTGAAGGCAGGGGCCAAGTTCTGGGCCATTATTTCTCCATTTAAAGGCTGGATATCTCATGTAGGGCGCACAGGATTAGATGAGGGTGCATTTGTCTCTAAGGAGGGAGCACTTGAATAGTGAAGGGCGTATTACTGATTGTGAAGGGTTGTAGAGTGCCAAAGGAAGGTGTATTGTTACAACAATGGTTGCAAAACCTTTGAAGGGATTCAATCCCTTATTTCGTCAAGTGTATTGGCTGCCAAATATTTGGGGAAACCTACAACCACTACCACAATACTCTTGTTGTTCTTCCATCCTGTATCAAACACAGGAAATATTAAAACAGAGCTACATCAGTTTATGAGTAGACTAGACTGCATTTTCCCTGAGTTGAATTTGACATTGTGGGGATCCATTCCTCTCTAGAAGAGGGAAACCTGAACCTATAATATGGACAACTTGTAACAGGTCAGATTATTGCAATAAAAACCAAATGTTTGTATGCATTTTTCCTTGCTGTCCTATGTGTTAAATTGTTGGTTATTTCCTTATAAACTCTACTGAAATAGATAGTCTGAACATGAATCTTATTGGTGGCAAGTAAGCATCATTCATCCTGAAATCTACATAAGAAAACCAAAAAAATAAATCCATAAACAAACAACAACCAATATAAGTGTTACATGGAGGATTGGAGTAAGCTCACAAATTGTTTGACAAAAACTCTATATCAGAATTAAGCTACAACCAACAAAGAAGGGGTTTATTAGTGAGAGCAGAGGATTTCCATCAACTGTTTGACAAAAGACTCAAACCAAAGGTTTTTTTAAATACTACAACAATAGAGCTTGAGCGTAAGGTGTTGAGTGGCACATGTTCCCATTATTCACCCTTTAGCCTGAGGTTCAAGGAGAAGAGCTTGGTGCATCATTGGCATTCACCTTCATTCGAAGAGGTAGTATTCATGTGGTCCATTCATGATGAATACCTAAAGAAGTAGAGGTATCGATGAAATGACTGGATGAAAAGACCCCCCCACCTCTCTAGTGGGTGACCTCTTGAGTGGTTACGTTGAAAACCCTTGAATACCATGGAGAGTCCAATGAAATTCTTTGAAGTGGAGAGCTCTTAGAAGCGGCATAGCAAAGTGTATTCCTTGAAGACCTTGATATTGTGATAGACTTCCTTTGTAGATATTTGTACTATTGGAGGAGAGTTTGACTTCTCTATTATGAATCTTTCTACCTGAGAGGAATGTTGGAGTTGAAGGAAATTGACTTTGATCAATTGCTTAAATGATCTCCACAGAGAAAAAGAGACATTCTTTCTCAGACAATGTAGCTTAACACCTCCTTAAGGAGTCTGATGTAACCCCTTCATTTATGAAAGGAGAGAGCTCGAGGGAAAGAATATGTTGAATGGTCCATGTTCCCATTGAGTTTGAGATTCAAGGATAAGAGCTTGGGGTAGTAGAGGCATTGGGTATGTAATAAAATTTTGCAAAATTATGACAGGAACAAAGCTACAGAAGTTCATCAGGCTGGGTGGAATCTCGCACATATTGTCCCCATCTATAGGTTTTGTGTTTTGATCTTCGCCATATACCCGACCTTGACACTCCCTGCAAGAGGTAACTAGCTTATATTTCACATTTTATGAATTGGGTATTGAATTCATAGGATTCTTATAACGATTCTTACCAGCACAATACAATTCTTATAAGAATTCTTATAAGAATCATTGTTCGTTGACCCACTTCTCCTTCACCGACTCAAAACATGACCTCGTCACTCACTAACATGCAACCTGGAGGTCATCATGCCATTGTACTGCAATGAAAGTGCAGAGAGGCTAGGCATAGTCACCATGAATACGGGAAGAGGGCCATGTATTATGTTGTATCTCAAGTTTACTACAATCAGCTGACTATCCGTGCCATAGCTTCTTGACACTTGCAATGAAGTAATTATGTTGTAAGAGAGGGTCAGTTGTTCCAGGTCCGGATGATCAAACAACTTCGAAGGTAAAGGTTCCAACAGTTTATTGTCACTCAGGTCTAATAATTTAAGCATGCTCATCCCTTCCAGATTGAGCCATAGTTTGCCACTCATCCCATTGTGCCGATGAGCTGGATTGTGACTAGTGAAGTGATGTGGTTGTGGACGCTTCAGCTAGTAAATTACATCTTTTCTATTTTTCTTCCCTGTCATAGATAAAGATGAAAAACAAAACCTTCAAATATTTCCTTATTTCAAATCCCTTCTATTGATGATTGACTAATACCCAATTTGGGAACATAAAATATAAGTGGGATAGGGTTTATGAGCATTTTTTGGATGTTGAACTAGAGAGATATTCTTGTACAAGATCAATGAGCAAACTAGCCCATTCCAAATGCACAAAAGAAATAAATCTACACTGTTATTGACAGCGATGGGTTATTGAGGTTTAGAGGTTGGATTTAACAAAAGAAATCTAGTCTAAACCTCAATAACCCATCGCTGTCAAAAGTAAATCCCTCATATCGTGGTACCATCATAGTGTTTTGTCCGATAAAATCCTCGACTTCTTTATACCAGTCATCGTCATGCTGTAAACTGAGAATCTTCTCACGTAGATTCGTTTGAAGAGGCAACACCGAAAAGATGCGTGGCCTATGACTCAAAGCATCTGCCACTCGGTTCACTGTTCCCTTTATGTAAGTAATCTCGAAGTTGTACTCGCTAAGCAATTCCGACCAACGCCGTTGTCGCGCGTTCAGGTTGCTTTGCGTAAAAATGTGTTGTAATCCACAATGATCAGTCCTTAATTCAAATTTTCGTTCAACAAGGTAGTGTCTCCATACCTTTAAGGCATAAACGATGGCTAATAACTCCAAGTCGTGCGTCGCGTATTTTTCCTCATGCCTTCTCAGTTTTCTTGAAATGTAAGCAATCACTCGTTCGTCTTGCATCAAGACTCCACCTAAACCTTTTTTGGATGCGTCAGTGCATACCAAGAAGTCTACACCCATGTCAGGGAATTTTAGTATCGGCGATGTGGTCAACAACTCCTTAAGCCTCCTAAATGCTTCCGCGCATTTCTCTGTCCACACAAACTTTTTTTTTTTCTTCTGCAACTCCGTGATCGGACCTGCTATCTTCGAAAATCCCTCGACAAACCGTCGATAGTATCCTGCTAAACCCATAAAACTACGCACTTCTGTGACATTCGTTGGCGCAGGCCATTCCATAATAGCCTCAACCTTGGCTGGATCCACGGCGATACCTTCATCGGAGATGATATGCCCTAAGTAGTGAATCCTCGATTAATAAAAAGAGCATTTGGACAGCTTCCCATATAATTTTTATTCTCGTAAACACTGTAGTACCAAGTGCAAGTGCTCGCCATGCTTCTCCGTCGTCCAAGAGTAAATCAAAATATCGTCAATGAATACTTGGACAAACTTGTCCAAGTACTCGCAGAACACCCCGTTCATCAAGCTCATGAATACCCCTGGGGCGTTTATCAGTCCAAAAGGTAAAACCGTAAATTCATAATGTCCAAATCTTGTCTTAAAAAGCGGTCTTAGGGACGTCATCCTCCTTGATCCGTAACTGGTGATACCGTGATCGCAAATCGATCTTAGAGAACACCGTCGCCCCCTTCATTTGATAAAACAGGTCATCAGTTCTTGGTAAGGGGTACTGATTCTTGATCGTAGCCTTGTTCAGTTGACGATAGTCAATGCAAAGCCTCCACAATCCGTCCTTCTTCCGAATGAAATAACTGGTGCACCCCACGGTGACACACTAGGACGTATCAATCCCAGGTCGAACAACTCCTTCAGTTGCATTTTTAACTCTTTCAACTCCAAGGTCGACATCCGATAAGACGTTCTCGCTATCGGTTCAGTCCCCGGTTTCAGGTCTATAGTAAACTCCAATTCTCTTTCTGGCGGCATCTCAGGCAACTCCTCTGGAAATACGTCTGCAAACTCCTTCACCACCGAAAGGTGTTCTAGACCTTCTGCTACTCCCTTTTCGTTGAGCGCAAGGACCACATAGAGCTTGCACCCCTTGCGCATACTTTTTCGTAACTATAAGGAAGAGACGAACCTCAGGGATACTCCCTGGTTCCATCCTACTATCACACGTCTTTTCCCTTCATCATCGACTAAGCTCAATCATTTCATCTTACAGTTGAGTATCGCCTCATGCGATTCCAACCAATCCATGCCGATCACCACGTCATAAGACCCTAAGATCGTGACGTACAAGTTGACCCTTGTGACGAACTCTCCCAGGTTAAGGGCACAGCCCGTAACCTTTCCTCCAACCTTCTGTTTGGCTCCAGAAGCCATCTCCACAAGGCTAAACTCATCATGTTTGACTGCCTTTACCTTAATCCTTTTCAGCGCTACACCAGAAATAAAACTCTCAGTAGCACCTAGGTCTATCAAAATACTAAGGGTCTGGTCAGCGACAGTACCTATCGTCTCGAGCACAATCAACTGGTGCTCTGTCTGGCAGTTATTCACCATTTCATGAACCTGATGGGCCTTGCCCATATCTCCCACTGTAGTAGGTCTGGATGATCCGGATGCTCTGGTCCTCTCCACAGGACAATCACACTAGTAGTGTGGCTCTCCACACGTCCAACACCCCTTCTTCGGCCTAGTAGTCCTAGTTTGACCCCCGCTAATAAGCTCCTCCTCGGCTATGAGGGCCTTTTGGACAGCGTCGTGGAAGGTTTGAGGCATCAGAATCCTAACCCTTGCACGCAGGCTGCCGTTAAGGCCAAACACGAACCTGTTGACCTTGATCTTCTCCGTGTTTAGATGTGGAGCATACCAGAGCAGGTCCATAAAATGTGCCTTGTACTCGGGCACTGTACGACCTCCCTGTTGTAATGCATTGAACTCATTGAGCTGATGCTCAATGAACTCCTCTGAAAGATACCTCTCCCGGAACCGTTCCTCGAACAGTTCCCATGACACGTCTTCGACGGCCATGTTCAGCTGCGGTAGGAGTGTCTTCCACCATAGAAGAGCGCTCCCCTTTAGTTGGAAGACCGCCATGCGGACCTTCATGTTGGAGGTATAATCGCGAAGTGCGAAGCACATCGCCATATTCTCCAACCATGCCTCAGCG
>ML789525.1:246814-272594 GCA_009831015.1 Picea engelmannii | reverse complement strand
TTCCTTTAAGAACTTTCTAATTATGAACTCAACTAGGAATTTAGTAAAGGTGTAAGTCATTTAAAATGTGTAAGGGACTATGGGGACACCAAGGAGTGATTTTAGGAATGATTTTAGGTGGGTGAGGTAAATAGGAGTAATTAAATAATTAATGAAACTAATTTATGGTGCAAATAGGGGGATGGTTGGCATGTATACAGGGGAGATTTTTCTGAATTAAATAATGAAAAAACTATTAAATGGGAATTTGGGAAAGAAATCACTTAAAACCTTTACAAAAAGGATGGAGGAGGAGGAGTGTGGATCTGATCTTTTATGCATAACATTATGCTGTCGAATTTGTGTCTTGACTCACTTATCTTGTGGGAGTTGGATTACCCATCTCGGGTAATGAGTCGTAGCTTGACCTTGCGAGGCGAGCTGGGAAATAGTTGTTCTTTGGTATAGTGTGCATATCCCCTTTGTAGCTCGGGGGGCTTAGGATGAGGAAGAGTACCCCTAGCGTTAGTTGGGAGGTACCGGTGAAGTCACATCGATCGAAAAGAGATAGTTGGATGGAGTGCACACGGGAAAATGACTTGGAGTTGTCGCCTTGGGATATGGTATGCATGCGTTTATTTTGAATGGTAGATTAATATTGGTCTTGCGCTTTCATTACTATACTTCTATGGTGTAAAGAAATGTGTTTTACTCAGCGTTTGTACTTCTATTGTCTAACAAAATGTGTTTTACTCAATGTTTTTAGTCAGGAACTTAATGTCATCATAGCTTTATGCTCGCTTCATTGAATCGATTCCCTTGGCAACCCAATCCCTGATTGCTTTTACTGTTATGTTTTATTTTATTTATTATTATGAGGAGATTGTGCTTTATCTTCCATCCTTATCACTAGATCATCAGTCCATGCCTAAACAGTATGCCAGGAGACAAATCGACGGTCGTCACTTTGGTGTTTATAGACCTATAGATTCTAATGACCTTCTTTTCGGTGCATGGATGATGAGAAAAGGATAATATGCCCAGTTGTATACCCCTATTGATTGTTCCTAGTTGAATGATTGTCTTGCGCCTTCTTGTGATTGGATACCTCTACGTATTGTTTGTATTTCCTCTCCGCCAACAATGTAATACTCTTGCATTTATATATCAACTCTGCATTTTAACATTTTACTTGTCTATGAATTACCCTCTGTAAAATCAACAATTACCCTTTTTCCTATTGATTGCGCTTGGACAATTTTTAATGTTTGACAGCCAAATTTTGGGACAACATTTTGTGATATGTTTCAAGATAGTCTTTATTTAATAAATTTTACCAGCGATATCCCTTACACCATAGAAGTGATTATATCTTGGGTGGCAATGATTTTTCATTAACTGATAATATTTAGAGACTTTAATCACAGTTCCAAGCTCCTTGATTGAAAAAAAAAAAAATCTCAGCATTTTAAATTATGTTTATGTTTGCATTTTTTTAAGTTTGATATCCCAATATTTCCCTTGGATGTTTCCCAATGTTTTTGGGTAATAATTCCCATCATGATGATAATTCCCGTCCCTTTCATAGTGACCCTACATCTTTCTGAATTTGAATTTTTATGCTTCGTCTATCTTCTCTAACCAAAACAAGTCTAGGCAGCTAAATTATTGGGCAGCGATCCATCCTTCTTAGCATTTAAAATCCACCTTTAAAATGAAAATTATACACAACAATTGTTGGGAAGAGTTCCAAGGTTCAAAGTTTCAAATTCATCTTATCATTTTACACAACATGTTAGTATGGTTTTATTGTTTTTTTAGTAATGAATTATATCTATGTTGGAACAGAGTGAGATCTTTTATATGACAACGATTGGACAAAATTTTCTTAGATGCATTCTGTGTAGTAATACGACAACAACATTTACTATATTGTATAGCGAAGTTATTTGTTAGATGTGTAATTGTTAGCATTGAGTTGTTAGCGATATCAGTTATTAGCTGTGCATATGTATAGTGATATCATTTGTATAGTGATGTCATTTGAAAGCTGTGTATTTGTTCGCTGTGTAGTCGTATAGTGATATCATTGGTCGTTGTGTATTGTATAGCGTTGATTTGTATAGAGATATCAATTGTTATCTATGTATTGTATAACTGCATGTTTCTATAGCATTATGTTCATTTTCAAATTATATTTAAAAGATAGCCCTGACTTTCAGAGGTCAGGGATATCATACCCTTTTATTAGACGACTTTATTACCGAGACAACAAATTGGTTGCTGCATTTTTTACTGTGTAAGGGTAGGGTAAATTTTTTGTATTATATGACTATCTAATAGACAATGATTCATCGCATTACTGATGTGTATGAAATTGAATGAACGTAATCATATAATCATAATCATATACTGTTTGGTTAGTGTTTTCTTTTTTGAATTCCTTTGTGTGTATTTCCTTGTTGGACAGTGAGGGTTTCCTTTATGTAATTTGTATGCTAGCAATTTTAATTTTATAGCGAACCTTTTGATGAGTGGTTACTGACGCCTTATGGAGTTAAATCCTCTTTCGAATGTGATTTGACAACTATTCCTACTCAACAATTTAATAGACAATGTTCTCAACACATTTTTAGACTATGTTCAACACATTTATAGGGTGTGTTTTTGGCTTATAATTGGATTGTGTTTTATTACTTGGATAGCTCTGGAATCTGTATCAATGGTTAGTTAGACAATGAATTCATACAATAGATATTCTGAGACAGCGAATTAATGTAGAAGTAATCTTATACACAACGAATTCATCTTTGAATGAGAGAATGTATATGCATTGATTTAAATCTTGTATGACAGAAATTGGTGACTGTGTATTTGCATTTTAAGGCAGCAATATCTCTTGTTGTTATCAGCAACCATCTTTTACTACAAAAAAATTATCAATAATTACAGTATTACTTCCCACAGTTACACTGATATCTATAGACTAGATAAATAGCAAATCTAATGTGTTCCATAGGCAACAATATTATCTTGTTGTTTTAGTTGAAAAAGTTAGCATATTGAAAATGGGGTTTTATATTGTTCAAGGGACATGTTTCAACGATAGCGAAGTTCTCCCTAGGAAATCACCCATCCGATATCGGATTTGGAATTTGTGCAAGAAACTAATTGTTGATTTAAATTATTTTATTGTGTATAGATCAACTTTGTTGTGCAAGGAAATTATTAGGTTGTTTAAATTTCATAGCTGTCAGATTCCCTTACGTCTGGTTGACGTGGTGATTGGGTTATTGGGTTAGTCATCATGAGTTTGACAGTTAATGCGGTCATCGTCATGAGTTTGACAATTAATGAGTTTGAAATTTTCTTGGGTTATTAGTCTCGATCTGTTAGGTTGTTCCTTGGTGACTGTCACACTCGTTGCCTTGTGACAACATGTTTCCTGAGGAGATAATCACTCCCCGAGGGCGAGTTGTGAATGATAACCCGGCCGGAGTCTGTTCTTCCTGATGTGGGTGTTGTTCATCGTAATTGATGTTAGCCCTTGGTTTATAATGCCTTAATGCATTTGGTTTTGCGCACCGTAGAGTTTTCGAGTTATTGGTAATCAATTTGTTGTGTCAGGTTGGTCGATGTTGTCCTTTAGCTTTTACGCAATGTCTTGTTGGTGTCGGCCAGGTAGTCTTTTATATCTGTCTTGGATTATCACATGTTTCGTCCAATTGTGTGATGTGCCAATGTGTTGATTCATTGTTTTCTATTGCATGATCTGTGTTCCTTGTGTTTGTGGCCAAGATGCATTGTTTAAATTGTTGTCATTGCTGTCATCCTACTTTAAAACAGAAAAAAAAAAAAAAGATCTTCATGATGTGTTGCATGTAGTCGTACGTTTGGGGTTGTTACAAGAACCTGTATATTGTATCCAGGGAACCTAAATTGAACTATACTTTGGATGATTATACTTTAATAATACAAATTATCCAAATCATATAAAAAAATCCTTTAATGCATGTAACCAATTTACTGCATATAGGATAAATGCATTTATTATTTGCAATTTGATTGTTCAATGTTTTTTCATATGAAGAGGATAACTTCATATAAAAACTAGGACTCTTTTCCCTATCATTATAAGGGACTATTGACAGCTTAGAAAAAATTTAAAGACATCTTAAAGTGTATGATTAATATCGTAATTAAAAAATTCAAGGTAATACATGTATGATTATCATCCTAATTAAAAAAAAATTAAGTCATCTTAAAAACTATCAATTTTAATTATGAAATTGTGAATTTTGATTCCAAAAGTGTTGATATTATATTAAATTGTTAAATTTTTTCATTTAGATTTTAATATATTGAAGAAAATTGAAATAAAAATGTGTATGATGAAAAGGTAACAAGTTACTTATATTCTACACATCAAACATAGCTTTCATTGAGTTTGATTGAAAAAAAATTAAGTTGAAAATGAATTTGATTTTGTGGTCTCATAACAAAAATAAAAAATAGTAGGTCATTTACTAAAGCTTGGTTTGTTTCATCTAGATTTTCATAATTTTAATTGAATTAATGGTAGGGGTCATATTAATTAAATTAGTGAATACTTCCAATGTGGAGAGGATCGATAATTTCCATCAACCATTTTCTACTCTTACAAAAACAATTTATATCAATATAAATTTTCATGCAACTCGCTTAAACTTATATTAAATTTGATGACTTATTCTGACTATTTTCGTTGTTGGACTACCATTTCATTGTAAAATTTTATAAGAAACTCTAAATTTTGATTACTTGTTTTGACTTTTTAGAACCATATTTCCAAATCAAACAAAATTTAAATTATAAGTGAGAAACTGTAATTTTTATTTCACATTTTCTTGAATATTTCATTGTGAAATGTCATAAAAAACTATAAAATTTAATTTTTATTTCACATTTTCTTGAATATTTCATTGTGAAATTTCATAAGAAACTATAAAATTTGATGAACTATAAAATTTAATTTTTATTTCACATTTTCTTGAATATTTCATTCTGAAATTTCATAAGAAACTATAAAATTTGATGACTTGTTTTGATTATTTTCAACCATATTTCCAAATCAAACAAAATTTAAACTATAAGTTAGAAACTATAATTTGATAACTACCTAGATCTCTCATGAGTACACAATAAGCTCTACCATCACTGCACAATCAAATGCACACAGAATTAGCTCTACTTCAAATAGTAGAATGATGTTTATACAATAATGTTTATAAATAAAATGAAATAAAACATTTGTAATTTCAACACAATATGGTATAACATAGCTTAACCTTTTTAGAAATCATATATGAGACAATAAATTGATATTTTAAATTCCATATATATATATATATATATATATATATATATATAATCAAAGTTTGAATAGTTACATCGTCAAATACATATGTTCCACATCCATTTTAGGACGATAAAAAAACTAAGACATTTAACTCCAAAATTCTAGACTCTAAGCCATATCTTTAAGATACATCAGTTCATACCTGCAATTCAAACCTACAAAAGAAAACATAATTCAAAAATTAAAAATTTACAATTCAAACATGCAAAATAAAACATAAATAAAAAATTAAAAAATTACTGTAAAATTTATGTACAAATTTAAAATAAAATGTACACATGTACCATTTTACATAAATTGAACAAGTTGTGGTTAAATCAAAATTGACATACATACCAAAAGAGTTAAGTCTGATCCTCCAACATACTCCTTTTGATCTGGATTTTATGAACAGAACAAAATGAATACAAATTATTAAAAGGTTCTTAACACAAAGTAACAGAGATACAATAGAATTGGTTTTCTATTCAATAATGAAATAAGCTGAAACTGTAAAATGCAGCGAAAACAAGATTGCTAGAATGGTGGCGACTTATCTCTAAGAAGAGATGTGACGGCAGCGTGCATTCGCAAGAAGATGATTACAATGAGGCTCTGAAGGCCTTTTTACAATAAGAAGGAATGCCAAAAACCCTAGACATCCAAAAACCTACCCCTGGGAGATGAAGCGCCAAAAGTCATGTGGGCCCCGTTTGGGTAAGTGAGTACATCAACTTCCCGGGGTCGTAACTTTTGCATACGATCTCCATTTTAGGTGTGTGATAGTTCGTTGGAAAGGTATCGTTGAGGAGATTAATTTTGGGGGCTCAATCATGACTTTGGATATCATTGAGAACCTTTATCTCAAAAAACCTTCATTTGGGCCCTCAAAATGGCCTCGAAAGTTAAAACTTGCTAAAAATAGTAAATTGCCAAAATTGCCATAAAGCCATTTTGAGCCATTTGGAAAAGGTTGGTGGCCACCAATATCCACCTGGATCAATCCTCCCTCCTTAGGAAGAAATGGTTTCCATTGCGTTGAGTTCCCGAGGGAGAGGGAAAAGCATTTTTTGAGTCTGCATCTTGGTGAGCTGCTTGTCTTGCTAGAGACGTCACGCTTTTTTGTTTGTGGAAATCTGTCACGAACCTGTTGCGGTTGAGGTTGATCAACAAGTCGAGATACATGAGAGGACGATGTGCAGAAGGAATCTTTTCACTTTTCTATAGCCTTATCGACCTTCTTCTGTTGGACAGAATGTGCTTGGGGCAAGGTTGTAGTGGTTGCAGTGTCCTTTTGTTCTCCTTTTGAATAGATTGTGAAGAAGTTGAATTTTGGAGTATGAGATACTACCTTGCAACACTTTTTAGGTGGAACAGTAGTCGTAACTACCTCTGGTATTCTATAGAGATGACCCCCCAAAGTAACAATGACACTACGGGGTCGAGACTCATAAACAGCATGGCGTCTCCACATATATGGTTGGCCCAAGAGAACATCACAAACATCCAGTGGGGAAACATCACATAATACCTCATCCTTGAAGGTTTGGATGTCGTATGACAATCGACACTGTTGGTTGACACGAAGATCCCATCCTTGTTGAAGCCACCCAATGTTGTATGGTTGTGGGTGTGGTGTTGTCAACAATCCCAACTATTTGACGACCTCTGCTGAGATGAGGTTCTTTTGGCTTCTGCTATCAACAATAAAATGCAGTGGGGTCCTCGTCACCCACATCTGTGAATGAAAAAGGTGCTCCCCTCTTTAGGATATGTTGGTTCTCCTAGTTGAATTGTTGCGGTCGTGACAATAGCAGTGGGGTCTGCGTCAATGATCTGTCCTTTACCATTATTTTCAAAATTAGATTCAGAATCAGGGTTCAACTCTTTGTCTTTGATCTCGACCACCAATGAATATTTTGAGTGACATTCATCGGTGTTGTGCTGGGGGATTTTGTGGAACTCACACCATTTTTCATTGTCCTTCTTTGTCTTCCCGTGACCCTTCTTTTCTTGTGTCTTGGACTGGTTTTTAGGAGACTACTTGTTAGGGCCGTGCTTGTCATACTTTGGTTGTTGCGTATTTACAGACTCGAATTCCCATTTGTTCTGGTTCTTAAATTTCTGCTCAATTTTAACAGCATATCCACCAAATATAATGTAAACATATTTTCCACCAAATATAATTAAGACATCTGTAACAATACAAAACAATATTAAAAATAACAAATAACACATATTAGCATATATAATTTATCTAAATATTAAATAAACAATTAAAAATAATAACATACCCAGCGAGAGTTAAACAAATTTAATATTTTTTCTCACAAAGTTCCAAAACTTCCAAAATAGTTTCTCTCCACATTAAGCATACATGATTTAAATAATTTGTAAAATCTTATCTAAAATCTTAAAAAAATTTAAAGAGAAAAATTGTGTTGTTGGTAAGAAATTTTTGTGTTCTATAAAGACCCTATCATTAAGACTACAAGTGATGCAAGCAAGTGTTATTTTTTTTTGGCTTTTGGCAGGAAGGAAACGACGACAATAGTTAACCACACAATTTGACAATGAACAAAATGCACGCAGATCAGGCATCGAACAACAATGACTCAACACACTATCACATCATGCAGCTCAATGAAACATGTGAAAATCAAAGGGAAGATATAATTGGCTACCCTCCTGACACCATCAAGACGATGCCTACAAGCTAAAGGATAACGTCAAAACCCAAAACATGGGCTTCAATGATCAATAACTAGAACCTTCCTGACAAGTGAGAGACAACACAAGAGTTACAAAACAAGTACCAATTGTTGAGCACTCAACACACCCTAAAAAGCTCGTGTCAAATCTTACCTTTTTGGGTACTAGTTAATCTTTTGGCACTGTCTGATTTTACTTTAACATGAAAATTTATACCTCGTTTTGTTTTCATTTTAAGTCTTTTTTAAATTCTTCTTAAGCATGTGAAAATCATCATGAATTAAAAAATGCTCACATTTAATCAAAGTATTGATAGTCGAATATTTACCTTGACACGCTTAATAAATTCGACATCGGGAAGACTTAGATGTGATAAGAACTATTCGTGAAAACCGACATAGTCGGGTGTCAATCTCCATCGGCGTCGACAGATGAAAGTCACTCTTTACTGCAAACGAGATTCACCAAGGATATCGTCGACGACCGATCCGCTCGGCA
The DNA here is from genome assembly GCA_009831015.1 of Picea engelmannii. Taxonomy (NCBI): domain Eukaryota; kingdom Viridiplantae; phylum Streptophyta; class Pinopsida; order Pinales; family Pinaceae; genus Picea; species Picea engelmannii. The sequence goes on along the minus strand of ML789525.1, from coordinate 264,028 downwards.
TCGACGAAAGGCTAGAAGAATAAGTGTTGAACAATAAATGAAATAATAATCGTCGATCACCGAATTTCAAAACTTTTGCGGGGTCGGGAGTTTCAAAGGACGATAACCCACAAAAAAAAAATGCGTTAATTTATTTTCTCAATGCTGACGCCTGATAGTCACTCGACATTGGTAGTTCTAGGTTTTATTTAATATGCCCCAAGCTAGTGATGCCACGCCAACATCAATCGACGTTGGAAGTTTCTAAAGGAAAATATCAACGAACTTACAAAACAATTCGGAACAATGATAATTGTAAAATCAAAGCTAATTTATGAGGAGCTTAGATAAGAACACGGTAGATTTACACTCAAAAAGGAAACACGATACTTTTAACTGCTATGACTAGAATCCTTTCGTCAAAACATCATCTAGATATCATATATTAAGGTTCCCACCAGGCTTAGGTTACATACAATAAACACTACCAACATATTTGCCAACTGACTTGGTTACATTGAGAACATGAAAATTCTCACATCAAGTAGGGAAAATTATCAAAACATACGTCACTTCTGAGAATTCAAAACTAGATTCTTCCCATCATGTATCTCCTTCACATAAACCTTTTCCCTAACCTTTTTGTGCACCTTGTAGTGTTTTTACGCTCTCCTCCTCCATTAACCTTTGTGCTTCGCGCATCTTCACAATCATATCTTGTGCTTCCCGAAGCTATCTCTTGAGCCAATTTGAACTTCCTTCATGACCTTAAAGTGATGATAATTCTTGGTTCTTCGCCACCAGTTGTCTCCACATTTCTCTATTTTCCTAATAAAGTTTGGCTATGGCAAGTTCTGCCTGCTACAACTCTTAATTGGGCTTTCCAATGTTAGAACCTGAGGTGTTTTTCCTTCTCATTCAGCTACTACTTCCTCGACTGGTAGTCCCGAAAGGATCTAGCTAGGTATCATGCATTATGAACTCCTTAGCAGTTGGGTGTGCACTCGGTTTAGTCAGGATGTGGCCTCCTCCTCCTACTTATTTTTTATGGGCCTTCCCCTCCTTCACGGTGTCTTATTTTGAGAGGACATGGCCTCCAACGTGTGTCCTTAAAATGTAATTCTCTCGACTTTGACCTCCTCTTAATGTGATGACATCGTTTCCGAGCAAAGGCAAGAACCTCCTTTTGAATTTTTGGGGATACTTGATGCCAATAAGAAAGAGTCCCAATCATGTTGGGGTTCAGACCTGGCACTCCAACTACCTTGCAAACCCTGTCTCAGGTTTTGAGGGGATATTATGGTGAGACAACTTATTTTCTTAGACATCTGTGACTGGATAAAAGACTACAACACAGAGTTGATGGAATTGAACTCTCAATACCAGTTGCTACTACTGGTGCACAAACTCGGTTGATGTGTAGAACCCACACAGAACATCTAGAATTTATAGCAGAGCGGAGTAGTGAGACATAATGTACCAAGGAACATTCATGGCTTGCGACAGGATATCTTCAAGAATTAGTGTGTCACATCTTCATAACAGATATGATCTAGGACGTATGGAACACAACCGATATATGGTACGATCATTCCAATTTCTTTAATCTCCCCATCCTCCATTATTGTTGAATGATGGTTGACACACTTGGTGATACGGCTTCTGGAGGAACAACTTGCCTCGACCTAATGCATTTAATGACTTCCTTTATTATGATATTTGACCTTTTTGGACCTTACACTCACTTTCGGCACACGTTCAGCTCTGGCATCCTTTCCTGAAACCAAGGGGCACTCGACTACTAGAACAGTTTCGACACTCGTATCTGTCATACCTGATCTAAAATGCTATGGTGTACAGATGTAACTCATCCAAACTGAAGAGCAGTGGAGGTGCATACAGAGACATTACAAGTCATTCAAAAGGTCGTTGGGATAACATAAGTATTAAATAATCATGACTAACGATCTATACAAGTCTAGAGCAGTATATTCTTTCTTCTTACGTCTTACTATGCTTTGCTTGATAATTAATTTCTAAACTATTTCAATTTTGATTGCAGGAAAGATCCCTCCGACTACCAAATTTTTTTTTCTCCATAACGTCGTCGAGGAACCTGAAAGAAACATTGGAGAAAAATCAACAAATAAATGAAGGATATCAAAATCCCCTCGTTCGACACCATCGACAACTTCATCAAACTATGCGAAATAGTTGAATCACTTGCCAAACAAGATGCATTATGGGATGAAGAGCTAGAGACAGTGACCAACGTAAAAATATGACAAATGCAACGATTCATGGAACATCCAATTAGGGTGCAGACTGTGCTACAACAATTGAACACAAGTCTAGTGAAGTACTGGGAACATGCAATAGAGATCAGAGGATTTTACACAGCTCCGATGGAGCGACACCAATTTCCATGGGCCCAAACTTGCAAAGAGTTGTTTATGAGTTGGTTAGAGTATGAGAAAATTCACCCCTTCAAGTGATAACTTGAGTTGACTGTTAAGGAAACTGTTAGAGGAGGACACCACGTGGCATGTTTCATTTTTCCTAAACTACACTAAGCCATTGTTTTCAGTTGAATTTCAGATTATAAATAAAGACATCGAGGAACTAGTCAATGGTCGATGGTTGTTGCAAGAACTCCCTCTTTCTAGTTTTTAAGAATTATTTTGGAGCTTCTTTGAATTTAGAAGTCCTTCTAGACTAGAGACAAATTATTTTCATCAGCTTCATGTGTGAGTGGACGTGGAGAATAAATATTTCCTATCATGTTCATGAATGATGTTGTAATGAGTAAGAGAAATTAATTTTGTTGTCAAGTTATCTGGTGCAATTTTTTGAAGTTCTTTGCTTTAATGATGAAGATGAATCATTGATTTATTATGTCATGAATGGTTCTAGTAGATGAATTATTTTTATTTCCATTATCTCATTGCATATGTGTTTTCTTTCTGTTAGTTAGTATCTCAAATAGTAATTGGATGGTCACATGGTTAATGTATTAGTACTAGGCCTGTGGTATAAAATTGCTATATGCATGCTTGAGTAGTGGGTTATCCCAAGCTTAGCCTCTTCCCAGTAGTTCAAAAATTAATTCCATTTGTTACCAAGTTGTTTTATACCAACTTACATATCATATCAGTCCCACCCAAGGGAAAATACAAAAGAGAATAGTCAAAACTACAGGAGGAGCCTTCACAAGAAAATGTAAATCCCATTGATAATTTGGTGGGATCATAAGATATGGAAAACCATTCCATTATTAAACATTGCAAAGTCTAATTGGTCCTTGGTGGCGGGTTTGGTTCCTACTCTTGAATCAATGGATTTAAGACCCATCAGCAAAATCGGTGCTAGAAGGAGGGCATGAAAATGAATGGTTGAATATATATTTTATATACTATTTTAAACAACCTACAGATTCAAAACAACCCACATGCATGGCTGGTCAATCCCAAGAGAGCCCACACACACTGATTACTCCTGAAACGAGTAGCTCACCCCAGCCCGAGGTAGCACCTTTTCACTTTGAAATACCTTACACTTTGGTAAATCAACTAAGAAGAATTACAAGAGACTACGCCCGACAGATCGGTGCATTGTCCCTAGCTCCCATAGTCCCTCGAAGAAAACAACAAAACACACCAATGGTTAGTACTCCAAGAACTGAAATAACTAAAATCCAAGAACCTCTTGATTTGATACCCGAAACAACAATTAGCAACATTTCTAAACAGACAATTTTTCAGAATAGTAGGAGTTTGATTTAGAATCTGAAGATATAGAAGATAAAAACAACCATGAGGAAGAAGGGGAAAACTCACTCTAGAACAACCAACCTTGGTTGGATGGAGACGTTGTGGCCATCCCCAGACGAGTACATAATCTTCCCCGACACCGGGAGAAGCTACTTCCTAAATTTTTCCCCGAAACTTTAGGATTGTCTGAACATCATATCAAGAAGTTCATACTAGCAATCAGACTTATGGACGTCCAAAATGAAGATGTAGTATGCAAAAGTTTCCCCTATACGTTTGAAAAATCAACTTCCACATGGTACTTCAATCTACTGATAGGATATATAACTAGTTGGACGAAGTTCCAAACATATTTTTTAGACAAAATTGCCAAAGAAACTACTATGTGAGCTCTCATGGCTGAGTTGTTCAAAAGAAAGGGTAAAAGACTTCAATCAAAGATTCATGTCCATATTGAACAAGTTTCATCCTGAAGTTAGGCCAACTCAGGAATTGCAAATCAAAGTTTATGCTAATGCTCTCCCAACTTCTATGTCCATGTTCGTGAAAAGGGATACTAAAGGAACCCTAGCTGAGAATTTTGAAGAAACTAAAACAATAGAATTCTAGATGAAAGGGTGTAAAGAAGGCTAGGTTTCTCTGGTTAAGAAATAAGCGGATGATCCTCCCAGGAGAGGACTTCTTTTGACTATATCGCCAGGAAAACAAGTAGAACAGAGCCCTGACAAGGTTAATGGAGACATAGAAGACGTGCAATGCATGGTTAAGAAATTATCAAACAATATCATAGACATGAAGAGAAGCATAGGGGAAGGAAACCAAGGACAAAGGCCCTATAGGCATTTCTTTAGAAGGAACCCTCCATTCAAGGAAATTGAACCTCCCCTATCTAACTTAAATATCGATATAGAGAAATTAGCATCTGATTCTTGATGTACGTATCACTAGGAAAACCACTCTGAAAGAGACTACCCTGATTGGGTACATGCCATGAATTTGTCGACCAATCGATTTATATACGAGGTCTCGTTGAATGATAAATCAAGTAGTTCAGTTATGAATATTGCTGACCAGTGAGGGATTGATCCACCACAAGATACATCCATGATGATATGGGATCCTGAAATGATCATGCCTTCCAACGACCTATTTGAGTCTCAAGAACCACCCGTCGAAGTCTCGGTGGTGCAAACACACAATAAAGGTCCACCTATCTTGAAATAGATTTTTATTACCCAAACTTCGAAGAATAATACAACTCTCGATCACCTGAAAAGTCCTTTTTCTCCCAGCAAAGGACCTATAAGAATCCAAACTCGAGAATTTCACAAATAGGATTACAACATGGTTTAATATTTGAAAATGTTAAGGGATAATATATCAGTCATGGATATATGCAATATCCCTTGGAAGGAGTTCCTACTGAAAGCTTTGAACTCAGTAGAAAGTCTGGTGACTGGAAATGGTCCAAAAATAAATCTAGCTTACATAGACCTAGTAAATAAACCAATGGTGAATACCTACTCAGAAGATAAGAAGGGAAATACTTTTGTCCCACCTTTCCTCTTAACGTTCAAAGTTTTCAATAGAAACCTACACAATTGTTTGGTATATTCAGGAGAATCTTCCAACATTATGCCCTTGTTTATTTGAAAAAAGTAAATGCAGTTCCTCTTAAAAGAGATAAACATGTGATACAACAAGAGAAAACCTAGGTCAAGGTCATGGGGGAACTCAAATATGTAATGATCATAATAGCAACACACCCTAAGTTTGTACAAGCCATTAACATCATTGTAATGTATATCCTAGAGGCCTATGGACTATTGCTAAACTGAGACTAGTCTGAAAAATTGAATGGATACTTTAGTACAGGCTGGGCTCACCTTTGGCTACAACTGAAGGGGTACAAAAACATGATCAGAATCGATAGGGAATGGTATGTGAAACATACCATCGTTGACCTAGAAACCTTGAATGAGCCCTCATTAATAGAGTTCCCCATGCTAGGAAACTATTCCTGTGACTCCTACTTCAGGAATTTTTTCCCCCTCTTATCTGACATCCCTCTCACCGAGAACTCTGAAATGGTGTTTCAACAGAAATTGTTAATACCCAGAGAAGAAACCCTCTTATGCCAAGATCCTTTGTTAAAAAGAGGAAGGTAACAGGAAGAGAGAAGATGACATACCTTGCCCGAAATGTTGGATCCTATATTTTGATGGATCCAAATCGTAATAACGGTAAGGGGCAGGATGCATCCTCATTGGTCCTAAAGGTAAACATTATTTCCTATCCTGTAGGCTAGAATTTGAATGCACCAACAACAAAGTTGAATATGAAGCATTAGTATAAGGGTTAAAGAAATCTTTAGACTTAAATGTCAAAGCACTGGAGGTCTTAGGAGATTCCAAGATTATTGTTAGACATGTGAGAAATACTATACATTGCAATTCCCTGGACCTAAATAATTATCTGTAGAAAGTGCATAGGTTAATAAAGCAATTTGAAGATTTCAATATTATCATGATTCCTAGAGAAAACAATATTTTTGTTGATTCCCTAGCCACAACTGCTTCAAGGTTATCCCCTCTAGAGGATTATAAATCCTCCTGATTCACAAGTGGAACTACTCTACAAACATTTGGTTCCTAACAACATTTCTAATTGGAAAGTATTTGAAGGAGATGAATAGGTCATAAACTTCCTAACTAACCAAGACAATTTTTGAGATGTGCCTATTAACGATGAAGTATCCCAATAATAATTACTAGAAACCGATCCTCAGATAGGTCATCCTGTTGACTTATCAAAGTCTCATAGAATCCCGAAAGGGATAGCCAATTTGGAAAATCTGTTCTATCAAAAGGAGTGATTTAAGGGCCTTATACAAGACCAATTACATGGCCCTATACAAGACCGATTACAGAGACATTACAGGTCATTAAAAAGGTTGTTGGGATCATGTAAGTATTAAATAATCATGACTAATGAGTTCTACAGGTACAAAGGAGTCTATTCTTTCTGCTTACATCTTTCTATGCTTTGCTTGATAATTAATTTCTAAATTATTTCAATTTCGATTGTAGGAAAGATCCTTCCGACTACCGAACAAAGTTTTCTCCATAACCTCATCGAGGAACCCGAAAGAAACATTGGAGAAAAATCAACAAATCAATGAAGGATATCAAACTCCCCTAGTTCAAAACCACCGACAACTTCATCAAACTATGCGAAATAGTTGAATCACATGCCAAACAAGATGCATTATGGGCTGAAGAGCTAGTGACGGTGACCAAGGAAAAACAGGGACAAGTGCAATGATTCATGGAAAATCCAATTAGGGTGCAGACTGTGCTACAAAAATTGAACACGAGTCTATTGAAGTACCTAAAACATGCAATAGAGATCAAAGGATTTTAAACGACTCCGATGGACCAACACCGATTTCCATGGGCCTAAACTTGCGAAGAGTTGTTTAATAGTTGGTCGGAGTATGAGAAAATTCACCCCTTCAAGTGATAAATTGAGTTGAATGTTAAAGAAATTGTTAAAAGAGGACACCACATGGCATGTTTTGTTTTTCCTAAGCTACAATGAGCCATTGTTTTTAGTTGAATTTCAGATTATAAGTAAAGACATCGACGAACTAGTCAAGGGTCGATGGTTATTGCAAGAACTCCTTCTTTCTGGATTTTAAAAATTATTTTGGAGCTGCCTTGAATTTAGAAGTCCTTCTAGACCAGAGACAAATTATTTTCATTAGCTTCATGTGTGAGTGGACGTGGAGAATAAATGTTTCCTACCCTATTCATGAATGATGTTGTAATGAGTAAAAGAAATTAATTTTGTTGTCAAGTTATCTGGTGCAATTTTTTTATGTTCATTTCTTTAATGATGAAGATGAATCATTGAGTTATTATGTGATGAATGGTTTTGGTAGATGAATTATTTTTATTTCCATTATCTCATTGCATATGTGTTTTCTTTCTGGTAGTTGGTATCTCAAACAGTAATTGTATGGTCATATGGTTAATGTATTAGTACTAATCCTGTGGTATAAGACTGTCGTCTGCATGCTTGAGTAGTGGGTTATCCCAAGCTTAGCCTCTTCCCAGTAGTTCAAAACTTAATTCCATTTGTTACCAAGTTGGTTTATACCAGCTTACATATCATATCAGTCCCACTCAAGGGAAAATACAAAAGAGAATAGTCAAAACTGCAGGAAGAGCCTTCACAAGAGAACGTAAAGCCCATCGATAATTTGGTGGGATCACAAGATCTGTAAAACAATTTCATTATTAAACGCTACAAATTATAATTGGGCCTTGGTGGTGGGTTTGGTTCCTAATATTGAATCAATGGATTTAAGACCCATCAATAGAATCAATGCTAGAAGGAGGGTATGAAAATGAATGGTTGAATATATATTTTATATAGTATTTCAAACAACCTATAGATTCAAAACAACCCACATGCATGGCTAGTCAATCCCAAGATAGCCCACACACGTTGATTACTCCTAAAATGAGTAACTCACCCCAGCTCGAGGAAGCACCTTTTCACCCTTAAATACCTTACGCTTTGGTAAATCATCTCAGAGGAATTACAAGAGCCTACACTCGACAGATTGTTGTGTTGTCCTTAGATCCCATACTCCCTTGAAGAAAACAACAAAATAGACCAGTGGTTGGTATTCCTTACGAGGTTTTCATTCACTCAGTAGAAGACTTAATAGATTTCTCAATAACTAAAATCCAAGAACCTCTTGATTTGATACCCGAAACAACAGTCAGCAACATTTTTGAACCAAACAATTTTTCAGAATAGGAGGAGTTTGATTTAGAATCTGAAGATATGGAAGATAAACAAAAGCATGAGGAATAAGGGGAAAACCCACTCCGGAACAACCAACCTTGGTTGGCTGGAGATGTCATGGCCATCCCTGGATGAGTACATAATCTTCCCCGACACCGGGAGAAGCTACTTACTAAATTTGACCCTGAAACTTTAGGATTGTCTAAAGATCATATCAAGAAGTTTATACTAGTGATCACACTTATGGATGTCCAACATGAAGACGTAGTATGCATAATTTTCCACTATACATTTGAAAATTTAGCTTCCATGTGGTACTTCAATCTACTGATAGGATATATAACGAGTTGGACAAAGTTCCAAACATATTTTTTAGACAAAATTTCCAAAGAAACTACTATGTGATCTTTGATGGTCGATTTGTTCAAAAGAAAGGGTAAAAGACTTCAATCAAAGATTCATGACCATAATGAACAAGTTTCATCCCGAAGTTAAGCTAACTCAGGAATTGCAAATCGAATTTTATGCTAACGCTCTTCCAACTTCTATGTCCATGTTCATGAGAAGGGCTACTAAACGAACCCTAACTGAGAATTTTGAAGAAACCAAATTGATAGAATTCCAAATGAACGGGTGTAAAGAAGGCCAAGTTTCTCTGGTTAAGAAATAAGCTCAATCTCCTCCCAGGAGAGGACTTCTTTTGACTATATCACCATGGAGACAAGCAGAATAGACCCCCGACAAGGGTAATGGAGACATAGAAGACTTGCAACACATGGTTAAGAAATTATCAAACAATATCATAGACATGAAGAGAAATGTAGGGGAAGGAAACCAAGGCCAAAGGCCCTATAGGCCTTTCTTTAGAAGGAACCCTCCATTCAAGGAAATTGAACCTCCACTAGCTAACTTAAATATCGATCTAGAGAAAGTATCATATGATTATTTATGTACGTATCACCAGGAAAACCACTCCGAAAGAGATTTCCGTCAATGGGTGCATTCCATGAATTTGATGGCCAATCTGTTTATATAGGAGGTCTCACTAACCGAACAATCAAGTAGTTCAGTTATAAATATTGTTGACTAGGAAGAGATAGATCCACCACAAGATACATCGATGATGATATGGGATCCCGAAATTATCATGCCTTCCAATGACCTATTTGAGTCTCAAGAACCACCCGCCGAAGTCTCAGTGGTGCAAATGTTGAAATTACTAATACAACTAAAAGGGGGGGGGGTGAATCAGTTGTCTTTGAAATTAAACAATATTAAGTCTATTAAAACATTCTTAATATTTCTTCAAGTGATCATCAACATTATACAACATATGGACAGTAAAAGTAAAAAGCATCAGTCACACACAAGTTATACACAGAGACAGATTTTCACGACGAAACCCATAAAGGGAGAAAACCTCTTCTTCCTCGAAATGATAGGCAGTATTTTAAGTTTTGTACATCATCTTTAATTGAGCACCAACTGAATGTGAGGCTGCTACCTCTGTTTTATAAGCTGCAACTTGTTTGAGAGCACCAACTCTCTGGTTTCTCTAGCACTGACTAGAAGGAAGCACTGACTCCCTGGTTTCTCTAGCACCCACTGGAAGGAAGCACCAACTCCCTATATGTTCCAGCACCAACTGGATGGAAGCACCAAATTCTAGTTACACAGGCTCCAACCTGTATAACGGAGAACACTTGTTCTCCCTTGCACCACCTTGCCACCCTGGTTTCTCTGGCTGCAACCAGATGGAAGCTACAACTTCCTGTGTTCAAGCTCCCACTTGAACCTCTGAGGAAAACAATCCTCTCGAGCACCTCCCAACCTCCCTAGAACATAAATGAACATAAAAACATTCAACTACATAGATACACCAATTCTTACCAATATTTCCTTGTTCTGTACATCTGGTCATCTTCTAACTGTACTGCAATTCATTTCTTCCTCTTTCTGTTCAGCAGGTCTGCTCTCCATCAACTTGTTCTTTCATTCTTCTCTTCTTCAACTTGTTTTGTTATTCTTCTCTGCATTTCATCTCACACTGCACATATGCTTAATCTCCTCCTGCTCATCCTCTCATTTTCCTTTTCTTACAGTTTCATTCTTTTCTCATACAGAACAACCAACCTCACGTTGTCTGTCTCATTTTATTTTATACACAATCATGGCGGTTCAACTTCCCATCTCCTTTGGAAAACGAAAGAAAACTGTCTAAGCAACTGAAATGCCAACTGATATGCAATAATGAGTCCGTTTTGCTAACAGATTCATAACTGAGGAGTTGACTATGTGAGATAACAGTAACCTTCCGATCATATTCCAATTTATCTGCTCCATTGGATGAACTTTATTGACATTGCCTTTAAATCGGGTTTTAGCATTTCGGCAATCCTGTGTAGAGTGTCTCAACACTTCATTTCACGATCTCCGAAGTTTCGATACAAAACTTTTATGCACTAGCTCCTTCCCCAATATGACTATGGTCATAACCAAGTGCCTATGCAAAAAGCACTTTCACGATTTCTCATATCGCGATATTGACATTCCTGATGTTCAATGTTCTTTTCACTTCCAAATCTCGATCCACGAAACTTCGTAAAGAAGTTGGATCAACGGTCCAGATCGCATATTGATCTGATGGTTCAGATTCAGTCGAGATTTTACACATCACGATTTTGACACTCTTGATGTTCAGTGTTTTTGTTACTTCAAAGTCCCAATCCATGAAACTTCATAAAGAAGTTGGATCAACGATCCAAATCATATCTTGATCTGACGGTTCAGATTCAGTCGAGATTTCACACATTGCGATTTCGACACTCTTGACGTTCAGTGCTTTTGTCACTTCAAAGTCCTGATCCACAAAACTCCGTGATGGAGTCGTATCAACGGTTCAGATCATATCTTGATTCAATGGATGTAATTAAGTCACGATTTTTCATATCGCAAAATCGGGATTCCTGTGGATGATATTACTTGACATCTCCAAATCTCGATCCCTGAAACTCTGACATGGACTGGAATCAACGGTCTAGATTTGATCTTGATTCAACGGCTGCGATTTAATCGCAATTTTTCATATCACAAAATCAACATTCTTGTTGCATTGTTTCTTTGACATCTCCAACACGTGATCCTCGAAACTCTGACATGGACTGGAATCAACGGTCCATATTCAACCTTGATTTGACGGCTTGTATTAAGTCGCGATTTTGCATATCACGATTATGCCCGCTTCTCCTTGTACCTTAAAGGACGTGCGGGTTCTTCTTAATCCAACGATGGTCGAACCCTGCGCTTGGATCTAACGCTTGAGATCTGTCCTCCTCTTCAATGATCTCTTCTTGTCTACATTTATATCTGACGACCCTCGTTCTTTCAGGAATTTTGAATGGATCCAATGATCACAAATGCTTCTCAAGCTTTACGAACCTTTGATCATTCGATCAACCTAAACTTATCTTCTGTTTGTCTGGTTGTGTTTCCTTCGATCATTCGATCAACCTGAACTTATATTTTGTTTTCCTGTCTGTTACAAACTTCCTGTACTCATGCCATCTTCATTGTTGTACTTGTCATCAATGACAAGCATTCATTGTCTATTGAATATTGTCCATTCACTGTGTGTTAAATATTTTCCATTCGTTGTATGTAGGTTAAATATTTTCCATTCGTTATCCGTTAAATATTTTCCAACAATCTCCCCCTTTGGCATTGATGGAAAGAAAATCACCCACATGCATTGGGATCTCCTCTCCTGAACTCTTTTCTCCCCCCTTTGACATCAATGTCAAAGAAGAAACATTCTTCCCCTGATCTGTTGCAAAACATACTCCCCCTGTCGACTATAAGCATCTTGGAAATACACCAGATATTCAATAAGTACTCCCCCTAACCAGGTGAACAGATTAGACACAAGATATTATAACCCCCAAATTTTGATGAAGATATCCAAAAGGGGTCGCTGCTAATGGTTTAGTAAATATATCAACAATGTGTTCTGTAGAAGGTATATAATTCAGTTGAACAATTTTGTTTGTAACTTGTTCTCTGAGAAAATGGTACTTGATTGGAATGTGCTTAGTCTTGGAATGAAGAACAAGATTCTTGGAGACACTAATGGCACTTGTTTTATCACAATGAATTGGAATAGGATCAGTGTAAGTTACCTTCAGATTTGCAAGAGTTTGTATCATCCATAAAAATTTTGTGCAACAAGTAGCAGCAACAATGTATTTTGCCTCTGTAGTGGATAGTGAAATGGATCCTTTCTTTTTACTAAACCATGCAACTAATGAGTCACCCAGAAAAAATGCTCCTCCACTGGTGTTTTTTCTCTCATCGACACAGTTTGCCTAGTCTGCATCTGAATAAGCAGTTAACTGGAAATTCTGATTTCTAGGATACCACAGACCATAAGTCATTGTTCCCTTCAAATATTTAAATATCCTTTTGATGGCTACCAAATGAATTTGTTTAGGAGCAGACTAAAAATGACCTACCATTCCAACAACTTGCATTATATCAGGATGGGATGTTGTGATGTACAAAAGACTTCCTATCATGGAGCAATATGTCCTTTGATCAACATAAGGTGAGATATCATCTTTACTCAGCTTTCAACCAACCACCATAGGTGTGCTAACTGTAGAGGAATCTTCCATCTGAAATTTCTTCAACATCTCTTTCAAATATTTTTCTTGAGAAATAAAATTTCCTTCAGAGCTTTGTTTTACTTGTAGGCCAAGAAAGTATGACAGTTCTCCTATCATGGACATTTCAAATTCTGTTTGCATAGAATAAGCAAACCACTGGACAAATGATTCATTAGTACAGCCAAAAATAATATCATCTACATAAACCAAAACAACTAGTAAATTATCACCTTCAGACTTAATGTAAAGGTTACTGTCAACAATACCTTTCTTGAACCCTTTTTCTTGTAGAAATTTGTCCAGACTATAATACCAAGCTCGTGGTGCTTGTTTTAGTCCATATAAGGCCTTCTTCAGTTTACAAACATAATTAGGATTATCTGTCAAAGAGAATCTTTCAGGTTGCTCCATATATACTTCTTCCTCTAGATCTCCATTAAGAAATGTTGACTTAACATCCATCTGATAAACTTTGAAGTTCTTATGACATGAATAAGCAAGAAATATTCTGATAGCTTCCAATCTTGCCACTGGTGCAAAAGTTTCATCAAAGTCCTGACCTTCAAGTTGTGCATATCCTTTACAAACGAATCTGGATTTATTTCTAACAATGTGTCCTTTTTCATTCATTTTATTCTTGAACACCCATTTGACACTTATTACATTCTTATCTTTAGGTCTAGGGACAAGCTCCCAAGTATTGTTCTTCTCAATCTAATCAAGATCTTTATTCATTTCTCTAATCCAATTATCTTCCTGGCTAGCTTCCTCAAAAATTTTAGGTTCAGTTATAGATAAAAAGGCAACATGAGATTGTTCTGAGTCTTTAATCAATTTTCTTCTTGTCTGAACTCCTTCATTTATATCTCCGATTATCTGATTTTCAGGATCATTCTTTCTAATAATTCTGAGAGGTGATTTTGCTTCTTTCTAGTTTTTTTTGTCAGTATGAATATTTGGATCTTCATGTGATCCAGACTCTTCTCTTTCTGATCCTTGGACCTGTTCATCTTCATCTTCAACTGTATCTTTTGTTCTTGGTTCAACACTGCTCACATTTCTGACTAGGATTTCTTCATCAACTTTTATATCTATACAATCGACTAGTTTGTGCAATGTCTTATTGTAGCATCTGTAGCCTTTACTATTTGTAGCATAACCCAAGAAGATACCTTCATCAGCCCTATCCTCATATTTTCCAATATTTTCATCATTGTTCTTGATATAACATGTACTCCCGAAAACTTTAAAATACTTGATTGAAGCAGGTCTTCCAAACCAAAGTTCATAAGGGATCTTGTCACTGTGTGGTCTGAGATGAGCTTTGTTAAGGATATGAACAACTGTATGAATTTCTTCCACCCAAAATGTCTGAGGTATGTTCCTTTCATTCATCATTGATCTTGCCATTTGTTGTACTGACCTATTCTGCCTCTCAACAACTCCATTATGTTGTGGAGTCCTTGGAATTGTGTACTCTCTTTTGATTCCATGTTTATCACATAACTCTTTGAAGTTCCCAGAAATAAACTCTCCTCCTCTATCAAACCTTACTGCCTTTAATCTTTTTCCTGTTTGATTCTCAGTCAGAGCCTTAAATACTTTGAATTTTTCAAATGCTTCAGATTTTTCTTTCAAAAAGGCAACCCAAGTTAGTCTAGAATAGTCATCAATAATCAACATAAAGTAATTTTCTTTTCCTGTACCTTCTTTCCTTGATGGTCCACATAGATCCATATGTAGTAACTAGAGAGGTTTTTATGTTGAATGAAAGTTTTTAGAATTGAATTGAGTGAGAGTAAGCTTTCCTTTCTGACAGGATTTACAAACAGAGTCATATGGCTTTGATATCTTTGGAAGATCTTTTACTGCCCCATTGTTTCTGAGTTTGATTTTGTGATCAAAATTTAGATGACCAAGTCTCCTATGCCACAACCAAATTTCATCATATTTTCTTAAGTTTCATTCTTCTTCTTCTTGTTTTAAAACATAGACAATGTTTTCTATTCTTATACCTTTTGCAACTAGCTGACCTAAATCCACGGATTTTATTCTACAATCTTTAGAGGTAAAAACAACTTCACACCCTCGGTCACAAACTTGACTGACACTAAGCAAATTATGTTTCAAATATTCTACAAGCAACACATCTTGAGCTTTTCTTTTTCCATTACACAAATTTACAATTCCTTTACCTTTTATCTTTCCAGATGCATCATTTCCAAAAGTTACATTCCCTTATTTGCTATCACTTAGAGTTAGAAACTTACTTCTGTCTCCAGTCATGTGTTTCAAGCATCCACTGTCAATATACTAGGTATTCTTTTTCTTTTGGGCTGATAGCACTAGTCCACACTTGTCATCTACGTTCTTCTTCCATACTTTGACATTTTTAATAGTGGGGATCAAATCTGAATTGTATTTCCTTAAGCGACAGTCTGCATCTTTATGACCATAATTATGGCAGTTGTAACATTCTGGTTTACTGAATAAAAGATCATAATGATTTTTATGCACATATCTATTGTTGTGTTCCACATGTGTCCTTCTCCCAGTCATCACATGATTTATAATATGTGATTGTTTGTTGCTTGGTTGTCTCAATCTTTGTTGTGGAAGATAGTTATTCATTGAATATCTTGATTGCTCATATCTAAATCTTAAAGAACAGTTTATAGCTTTGTGACCAAAATTAGAGAAAAGAAAACAATAACCATAGAAAAAATCTTTGTACCTTGAAAAAATCTGTCTTCTTTGAGGAGGTCGACTTCTGTCATGCCAATAATCTTTTTGGTCTACAAATTGGTTCTGCGGATTTTTCTTTCATTTCTTCTTGGTGGCTGATTTTCCTTCTCTGTTTCTGCAGAGTGACTGTTGTCGTTGTTTGAGGATTTGACAAACTTGATAGATTCTATATTTCTTGGATGATCACTACTTTATTCTTCTTCATATCCCAATCCAGCTTTCAACTTTGAATTTGTTTTCTCATTTAGAATGGAAGTTAATTCCTCTGATGCTTTAATACTTGGCAGATTTTGATGATACAATCCTTTAAATTTATCCATTTCTTTTCTAGTTTTTACTATCTCTTATTCTAAGGCTTCACATATAAATTTCTTCTCTGACAATTTTTGTTTCAGTATGTCTTCTATTTTCTTTGCCTCTTCTAATTCCACTTTCAGCAGAGCAAAGTCTTCATCAGGTTTTTTACTGTCTTTCTCGAACTGTGTCAACAATTGTTTTTGCTTTCTGTTCTTAGTTCTGAGTCTATCAATTTCTTCCAGTGCATTGATCAGTTCTCCTTCCAAATCAACCACAACTTATTCATCATTATCATCACTGCATGTTCTTTTATTATCATAATCCTCCTTGTCCATAAGCATGAAGTCATTTTCCTTATCTTCACAGGATGAGTCACTGTCAGTGTCTTCTGAGGAATTGTCATTATTTGCAACCAAACTTTTCTTCTTATTATATTTCTTGTATTTGTACTTCTTTTCATCATCAAAGTTCTGGTTCTTTTTCTGATGGGGACACTTAGATGCAAAATGACCTATCTTACCACAATTAAATCATTTGAAGGGAAACTTCCCTTGATATTTTCCCGATCCTTTCTTTAACCTTCTCACAAATTTTTTCTTAATATCATCTAATTCTGAATCAGTATTCTTGTTTTCTTTAAAAGATGCTTCTCTAGTACTGGATGTATCTTTGTTAATTCTCATTTCGTATGCAGTTAGAGTTCCTAGAAGTTGATTAATGGACAGAGTTTTAAGATCATTTAATTCTTCTATTGCAGAGACTTTTGGATTAAATTTATTAGGCAGAGATCTTAAAATCTTATGAACTAAGAGCGAGTCATCAAACTTCTCACCAAGACCCTTCATGGAATTTACAAGTTCTTCAACTCTTAAAAAATACTTGCTAATTGTTTCATCTTCATTCATCTTTAGTTGTTCAAATTTCAATCTGTATGTTTGAAGTTT
>ML789525.1:146889-246764 GCA_009831015.1 Picea engelmannii | reverse complement strand
TTAAAAAATACTTGCTAATTGTTTCATCTTCATTCATCTTTAGTTGTTCAAATTTCAATCTGTATGTTTGAAGTTTGGCATCTTTTACTTTCTCATTTCCTTCATAACTGTTAATAAGTTTATCCCACATTTCTTTGGTAGTACCAAGGTGCGTCACCTTTAAAAACTTAGCTTTATCAAGTCCATTCAAGATAACATTCATCACCTTAGCATTAAAACTAAACTCTAACTTATCATCCTTGGAGGCTAGCACAACAGGCTTTGTATATCCAGTCTCTATTACATCCCAAACATCAGCACCCAAGTCCATTAAATATGTTCTCATTCTAATCTGCCAGAAGGCAAAATTTGTTCCATCAAATAGAGGGGGCTTAGAGGCTGAATTCCCTTCATGACTTGTCATGTTTAAGCTTACAGATCTACCTTTAAATAAAAGGAACCCGCTCTGATACCAATTGTTGAAATTACTAATACAACTGAGAGAGGGGGGGTGAATCAGTTGTGTTTGAGCTTAAACAATATTAAGTCTATTAAAACATTCTTAATATTTCTTCAAGTGATCATCAACATTATACAACATATGGACAATAAAAGTAAAAAGCATCAGTCACAAACAAGGTATACACAGAGACAGATTTTCACGAGGAAACCCATAAAGGGAGAAAACCTCTTCTTCTTTGAAATGGTAGGCAGTCTTTTAAGTTCTGTACATCATCTTTAATTGAGCACCAACTCAATGTGAGGCTACTACTTCTGTTTTACAAGCTGTAAATTGTTTGAGAGCACCAACTCTCTGGTTTCTCTAGCACTGACTAGAAGGAAGCACCGACTCCCTGGTTTCTCTAGCACCCACTGGAAGGAAGCACCAACTCCCTATATGTTCCAACACCAACTGGATGGAAGCACCAAATTCTAGTTACACAGGCTCCAACCTGTATAACGGAGAACACTTGTTCTCCTTTGCACCACCTTGCCACCCTGGTTTTTCTGGTTGCAACCAGATGGAAGCTACAACTTCCTGTGTTCAAGCTCCCACTTGAACCTCTGAGGAAAACAATCCTCCCGAGCACCTCCCAACATCCATAGAACATAAATGAACATAAAAACATTCAACTACATAGATACACCAATTCTTACCAATATTTCCTTGTTCTGTACATCTGGTCATCTTCTAACTGTACTGCAATTCATTTCTTCCTCTTTCTGTTCAGCAGGTCTGCTCTCCATCAACTTGTTCTGTCATTCTTCTCTTCTTCAACTTGTTTTGTTATTCTTCTCTGCGTTTCATCTCACACTGCACATATGATTAATATCCTCCTACTCATCCTCTCATTTTCCTTTTCTTACAGTTTCATTCTTTTCTCATACAGAACAACCAACCTCACATTGTCTGTCTCATTTTCTTTTATACACAATCACGGCGGTTCAACTTCCCATCTCCTTCGGAAAACGAAGGACAATTGTCCGAGCAACTAAAACGCCAACTGATTCGCAATAATGAGTCTGTTTTGCTAACAAATTTGTAACTGAGGAGTTAACTGTGCGAGAGAACAGTAACATTCCGATCATATTCCAATTTATCTTCTCCATTGGATGAAATTGATTGAAATTGCCTTTGAATCGGGTTTCGGCATTTTAGCAATACTGTGCTGAGTGTCTCGACACTTCATTTTGCGATCTCCAAAGTTTCGATACAAAACTTTTCTGCACTAGCTCCTTCGCCAATATGACTATGGTCATAACCAAGTGCCTATGCAAAAAGCACTTTCGCGATTTCTCATATCACAATATCGACATTCCTGATGTTCAATGTTCTTGTCACTTCCAAATACTGATCCATGAAACTCCATAAAGAAGTCCGATCAACGGTCCAAATAGCATATTGATCTGACGGTTCAGATTTAGTCGAGATTTCACACATCGCGATTTCGACACTCTTGACGTTCAGTGTTTTTGTCACTTCAAAGTCTCGATCCACGAAACTCCGTAAAGAAGTCGGATCAACGGTCCAGATCTTATCTTGATCTGACAGATTAGATTCAGTCAAGATTTCACACATCGTGATTTCGACACTCTTGACATTCAGTGTTTTTGTCACTTCAAAGTCCCGATCCACGAAACTCCATAATGGAGTCATATCAATGGTCTGGATCACATATTGATTCAACGGCTGTGATTAAGTCATGATTTTACATATCGCGAAATCAGGATTCCTGTGGATGATATTACTTGACATCTCCAACTCTCGATCCCCGAAACTCTGACATGGATTGGAATCAGCGGTCTAGATTTGATATTGATTCAACGACTGCGATTTAATCACGATTTTCCATATCACGAAATCAACATTCTTGTTGCATTGTTTCTTTGACATCTCCAACACGCAATCCTCGAAACTCCAACATGGACTGGAATCAACGGTCCATATTTAACCTTGATCTAATGGCTCAGATTAAGTTGAGATTTTGCATATCGCGATTACACCCGCTTCTCCTTGTACCTTAAAGGACATGCAGATTCTTCTTGATCCAACGATGGTCGGACCCTGCGCTTGGATCTAATGCCTGAGATCTGTCCTCCTCTTCAACAATCTCTTCTTGTCTACATTCATATCTGACGACCCTCGTTCTTTCAGGAATTTTGAATGGATCCAATGATCATAAATTCTTCTCAAGATTTACAAGCCTTCGATCATTCGATCAACCTGTACTTATCTTCTGTTTGCCTGGTTGCATTGCCTTCAATCATTCGATCAAAATGAACTTATCTTCTATTTTCCTATCTGTTACAAACTTCATGTACTCATGCCATCTTCATTATTTTACTTTCCGTCAATGATAATCATTCACTGTCTGTTAAATATTTTCCATTCGTTGTCTGTTAAATATTTTCCATTCGTTGTCTGTCTGTTAAATATTTTCCATTCACTGTCTCTTAAATATTTTCCAACACATAGTAAAGGTCCACCTGTCTCGAAAGAGATCGTTGTTACCCAGACTTCGAAGAATAATACAACTCTCGATCACCCGGAGAAGCCTTTTTCTCCCAGCAAAGGACCTATAAGAATCCAAAAACGAGAATTGCCCAAACAGGATTACAACGTAGTTGAATATTTGAAAACATTAAGGGCTAATATATCAGTCATGGATATATGTAAGATCCCTCAGAAGAAGGACTTCCTGCTGCAAGCTTTGAACTCAGTAGAAAATTTGTTGACTGGAAATGGTCGGGAAATAAATCTAGCTTCCATAAACCTAGTAAATAAGACAATGGTGAATACCTACTTGGAAAACAAGAAGGGAAATACTTTTGTCCCACCTTTCCTATTAACGTTCAAAGTTTTCAATAGGAACCTCCACAATTGTTTGGTATATTCAGGAGCATCTTCCAACATTATGGCCTTGTTTATTTGAAAAATTTAAATGGAGTTCCTCTTAAAAGAGATAAACATATGATACAACTAGAGAAAACCCAGGTCAAGGTCATGGGGGAACTCAAATATGTAATGATCATAATAGCGACACACCCTAATTTTGTACAAGTCATTGACATCATCGTAATAGATATCCCAGAGGCCTATGGACTATTGTTGAACCAAGATTGGTCTGAAAAATTGAATGGATACTTTAGTATAGACTGGGCTCACCTTTGGCTACCACTGAAGTGGTACAAAAACATCATCAGAATTGATATGGAATGGTATGTGAAACATACCATCATTGACCTAGAAACCTTGAATGAACCCTCATCGAAAAAGTTCCCCACACTACGCAACTATTCCTGTGACTCCTACTTTGGGAATTTTTATGCCCTCTTATCTGACGTCCATCTCACCGAGAACTCTGAAATCTCATTTCAAGAGAAATCCCTGATACCCACAGAAGAAACCCTCTTATGCCAAGATCCTTTCTTAAAAATACTAGAGCTAGTAGTAGGAAAAGAGGAAGGTAACAGGAAATGGGAAGCTGACATACCTTGCCTAAAATGTTGGATCCTATATTTTGATGGATCAAAATTGTAATAAGGGTAAGGGGAAGGTTTCATCCTCATTGATCCTAAAGGTAAACATTATTTCCTATCTTCTAGGCTAGAATTTGAATGCACCAGCAACAAAGTTGAATATGAAGCATTAGTATAAGGGTTAAAGAAATCGTTAGACTTCAATGTCAAAGGACTGAAGGTTTTAGGAGATTCCCATATTATCGTTGGAAATGTCAGAAATACTATACATTGCAATTCCTTGCACCTAGATTATTATTAGTAGAAAGTGCATAGGTTAATAAAGCATTTTGAAGATTTCAATATTATGACGATTCCTAGAGAAAATAATATTTTTGTTGATTCCCTAGCCACAAATTCTTCAAGGTTATCACCTCTAGAGGATTATAAAGCCTCCTAATTCATGGTGGAACTACTCTACAAACTTTCGGTTACAAACAACATTTCTAATTGGAAAGTATTTGAAGGAGATGAACAGATCATAAAATTCCTAACTAACCAAGACAATTTTAGAGATGTGCATATTGAGGATGAAGTATTCCAATAAAAATCAGTAGAAACCAATCCTCGGATAGGTCATCCTGTTGACTTATCAAAGTCTCACACAATCCCGAAAGGGATAGCCAATTTGGAAAATCTGTTCTATCAAAAGGAGCGATTTAAGGGCCCTATACAAGACCGATTGCAGGGCCCTATACAAGACCGATTACATAGACATTACAGGTCATTCAAAAGGTCATTGGGATAACATAAGTATTAAATAATCATGAATAATGAGCTCTACAGGTACATAGAAGTCTATTCTTTCCGCTTACGTCTTACTATGCTTTGCTTGATAATTAATTTCTAAACTATTTCAATTTCGATTGCAGGAAAGATCCCTCTGACTACCGAACAAAGTTTTCTCTGTAACCTCGTCGAGGAACCCGAAAGAAACATTGGAGAAAAATAAACAAAGCAATGAAGTATATCAAACTCCCCTAGTTCAACACCACCGACAACTTCGTCAAACTATGTGAAATAGTTGAATCGCATGCCAAACAAGATTCATTATGGGTTGAAGAGCTAGTGACGGTGACCAATGAAAAAATGGGACAAGTGGAACGATTCATGGAACATCTAATTAGGGTGCACACTATCCTACAACAATTGAACACAAGTCTAGTGAAGTACGGAGAATATGCAATAGAGATCATAGGATCTTACACGGCTCCGATGGAGCAACATCGATTTCCATGGGCCCAAACTTGTGAAGCGTTGTTTATTAGTTGGTTGGAGTATGAGAAAATTCACCCCTTCAAGTGATAACTTGAGTTGACTGTTAAAGAATCTGTTAGAAGAGGACACCACACGGCATGTCTTGTTTTTCCTAAACTACATTGAGCCATTGTTTTTCATTTGAATTTTAGATTATAAATAAAGACATCGACGAACTAGTCAAGGGTCGATGGTTTTTGCAAGAACTCCTTTCTATTTTTTATGAATTATTTTGGACCTACTTTGAATTTAGAAGTCCTTCTAGACCAAAGACAAATTATTTTCATCATCTTCATGTGTGAGTGGACGTGGAGAAGAAATATTTCCTATCTTGTTCATGAATGATGTTGTAATGAGCAAGAGCAATTAATTTGGTTGTCAAGTTATCTGGTGCAATTTTTTGATGTTCTTTGCTTTAATGATGAAGATGAATCGTTGAATTATTATGTGATGAATGGTTCTAGTAGATGAATTATTTTTATTTCCATTATCTCATTGCATATGTGTTTCCTTTCTAGTAGTTAGTATCTCAAATAGTAATTGGATGGTCACATGGTTAATGTATTAGTACTAGGCATGTGGTATAAAATTGTCATCTTCATGCTTGAGTAGTGGGTTATCCCAAGCTTAGCCTCTTCCCAGTAGTTGAAAACTTAATTCCATTTGTTACCAAGTTGGATTATACCATATTACATATTATATTAGTACCACACAAGGGAAAATACAAAAGAGAATAGTCAAAACTGTAGAAACAGCCTTCACAAGAAAATGTAAAGCCCATCGATGATTTGGCAGGATCGTAAGATCTAGAAAACCATTCCATTATTAAATGCTGCAAAGTATAATTGGGCCTTGGTGGTAGGCTTGGTTCCTACTCTTGAATCAATGGATTTAAGACCCATCAACATAATGGGCGCTAGAAGGAGGGCATGAAAATGAATGGCTAAATGTATATTTTATATAGTATTTCAAACAACCTATAGATTCGAAACAACCCACATGCATGGCTAGTCAATCCCAAGATAGCCCACACACGCTGATTACTCGTGAAATGATTAACTCACCCCTGCCTGAGGGAGCACCTTTTAACCCTTAAATACCTTATGCTTTGGTAAATCAACTCAAAATAATTACAAGAGCCTACACCCGACAGATCGGTGCGTTGTCCTTAGCTCCCATACTCCCTCGAAGAAAACATCAAAATAGACCAGTAGTTAGTAATCCTTACGATGTTTTCGTTCACTCAGTAGAAGACTTAATAGATTTCTCAATGACTGAAATCCAAGAACCTCTTGATTTCATACCCAAAACAACAGTCAACAACATTTCTAAACCAAACAATTTTTCAGAATAGTAGGAGTTTGATTTAGAAATCGAAGATATGGAAGATAAAAAAAACCATGAGGAAGAAGAGGAAAACCCACTCTAGAACAACCAAACTTCGTTGGATGGAGACATCGTGGCCATCCCTAGACGAGTACATAATCTTCCCCGACACCGGGAGAAGCTACTTTCTAAATTTGACCCCGAAACTTCAGGATTGTCTTAAGATCATATCAAGAAGTTCATACTAGTGATCAAACTTATGGACGTCCAACATGAAGATGTAGTATGCAGAATTTTCCCCTATACGTTTGAAAATTCAGCTTCCACATGGTACTTCAATCTTCTGATAGGATATATAACCATTTGGACAAAGTTCCAAACATATTTTTTAGACATAATTGCCAAAGAAACTACTATTTTTGCTCTGATGGCCGAGTTGTTCAAAAGAAAGGGTAAAAGACTTCAATCAAAGATTCATGACCATATTCAACAAGTTTCATCCTGAAGTTAGGCCAACTTAGGAATTGAAAATCAAAGTTTATGCTAACGCTCTCTTGACTTCTATGTCCATGTTCATGAAAAGGGATACTAAACGAACCCTAGCTGAGAATTTTGAAGAAACCAAAACGATAGAATTCCAGATGAAAGGTTGTAAAGAAGGCCAGGTTTCTCTGGTTAAGAAATAAGCTCAAGATCCTCCCAGAAGAAGACTTATTTTGACTATATCGCTAGGGAAACAAGTAGAACAGACCCCTGACAAGGGTAATGGAGACATAGAAGACGTGCAATGCATGGTTAAGAAATTATCAAACAAGATCATAGACATGAAGAGAAACATAGGGGAAGGAAACCAAGGCCAAAGGCCCTATAGGCCATTCTTTAGAAGGAACCCTCCATTCAAGGAAATTGAACCTCCCCTAGCTAACTTAAATATTGATCTAGAGAAAGTAGCATCTGATTCTTTATGTACGTATCACTAGGAAAAACCACTCCGAAAGAGACTACCCTCAATGGTTACATGCCATGAATTTGTTGGCCAATCGGTTTATACAAGAGGTCTCGCTGACCGAGCAATCAATTAGTTCAGTTATGAATATTGCTGACCAGTAAGAGATTGATCTACCACAAGATACATCCATGATGATATGGGATCCTGAAATGGTCATGCCTTCCAACGACCTATTTGAGTCTCAAGAACCACCCGCCGAAGTCTCGGTGGTGCAAACACACAATAAAGGTCCACCTGTCTTGAAATAGATTGTTGTTACCCAAACTTCGAAGAATAATACAACTCTCGATCCCCCGAAAAGTCCTTTTTCTCCCAACAAAGGACCTATAAGAATCCAAACTCGAGAATCGCCCAAACAGGATTACAACATAGTTGAATATTTGAAAATGTTAAGGGATAATATATGAGTCATGGATATATGCAATATCCCTCAGAAGAAGGAATTCCTACTGCAAGCTTTGAACTCAGTAGAAAATCCAATGACTGGAAATGGTCCGGAAATAAATCTAGCTTCCATAGACCTAGTAAATAAACCAATGTTGAATACCTACTCGGAAGACAAGGAGGGAAATACTTTTGTCCCACCTTTCCTCTTAACGTTCAAAGTTTTCAACAGAAACCTACACAATTGTTTGGTATATTCAGGAGCATCTTCCAACGTTATGCCCTTTTTTATTTGCAAAAATTAAATGCAGTTCCTCTTAAAAGAGATAAACATGTGATACAACTACAAAAAACCACGGTCAAGGTCATGGGGGAACTCAAATATGTAATGATCATAATAGAAGCACACCCTAAGTTTGTACAATTCATTGACATCATTGTAATAGATATCCCAGAGGCCTATGGACTATTGCTAAACTAATACTGGTCTGAAAAATTGAATGGATACTTTAGTACAGATTGGGCTCACCTTTGGCTACCACTGAAGGGGTAAAAAAACATTATCAGAATCGATAGGGATTGGTATTTGAAACATACCATCATTGACCTAGAAACCTTGAATGAACCCTCATTGATAGAGTTCCCCATGCTAGGAAACTATTCATGTGACTCCTACTTCAGGAATTTTTTCCCCCTCTTATCTGACATCCCTCTCACCGAGAAATCTGAAATGGTGTTTCAATAGAAATCACTAATACCCAGAGAAGAAACCCTCTTATGTCAGTATCCTTTGTTAAAAAGACTGAAGCTAGTAGTAGGAAAAGAGGAAGATTACAAGAAGAGGGAAGCTGACATACCTTGCCCAAAATGTTGGATCCTATATTTTGATGGATCCAAATCGTAATAAGGGTAAGGGGTAGGATGCATCCTCATTGATCCTAAAGGTAAACATTATTTCCTATCCTATAGGCTAGAATTTGAATGCACCAACAATAAAATCGAATATGAAGCGTTCGTATAAGGGTTAAAGAAATCTTTAGACTTAAATGTCAAAGTACTGAAGGTTTTAGGAGATTCCAAGATTATCGTTAGACATGTGAGAAATACTATACATTGCAATTCCCTGCACCTAAATAATTATCAGTAGAAATTGCATAGGTTAATAAAGCATTTTGAAGATTTCAATATTATCGCGATTCCTAGAGAAAACAATATTTTTGTTGATTCCCTAGCCACAATTTCTTCAAGGTTATCACCTCTAGAGGATTATGAAGCCTCCTGATTCACAAGTGGAGCTACTCTACAAACTTTCAGTTCCTAACAACATTTCTAATTGGAAAGTATTTGAAGGAGATGAACAAATCATAAACTTCCTAACTAACCAAGACAATTTTAGAGATGTGCCTATTAAGGATGAAGTATTTCAATAGAAATCAGTAGAAACTGATCCTCGGATAGGTCATCCTGTTGACTTATCAAAGTATCATAGAATACTCAAAGGGATAGCCAATTTGGAAAATCTATTTTATCAATAGGAGCGATTTAAGGGCCCTATACAAGACCGATTACTGTGCCCTATACATGACCGATTACAGAGACATTACAAGTCATTAAAAAGGTCATTGGGATCATGTAAGTATTAAACAATCATGACTAATGAGCTCTACAAGTACAGAGCAGTCTATTCTTTCTGCTTAGATCTTTCTATGCTTTGCTTGATAATTAATTTCTAAACTATTTCAATTTCGATTGTAGGAAAGATCCTTCCGACTACCGAACAAAGTTTTCTCCATAACCTCGCCAAGGAACCTGAAAGAAACATTGGAGAAAAATCAACAAATCAATGAAGGATATCAACCTCCCCTAATTCAAAACCACCGACAACTTCGTCAATCTATGCGAAATAGTTGAATCACATGGCAAACAAGATGCATTATGGACTGAAGAGCTAGCGACGGTGACCAACGCAAAATTGGGACAAGTGCAATGATTCATGGAATATCCAATTAGGGTGCAGACTGTGCTACAACAATTGAACAAAAGTCTATTAAAGTACCTAGAACATGCAATAGAGATCAGAGGATTTTACATGGCTCTGATGGAGAGACACCAATTTCCATGGGCCCAAACTTGTGAAGAGTTTTTTATTAGTTGGTCAGAGTATGAGAAAATTCAGCCCTTCAAGTGATAACTTGAGTTGACTGTTAAAGAAACTGTTAGGAGAGGATACCACATGGCATGTTTTGTTTTTCCTAAACTACAATGAGCCATTGTTTTTAGTTGAATTTTACATTATAAGTAAAGACATCGACGAACTAGTCAAGGGTTGATGGTTGTTGCAAGCACTCCTTCTTTCTGGTTTTTAAAACTTATTTTGGAGCTACTTTGAATTTAGAAGTCCTTCTAGACCAGCGGAAAATTATTTTCATTAGCTTCATGTGTGATTGGACATGGAGAATAAATGTTTTCTATCCTGTTCATGAATGATGTTGTAATGAGTAAAAGAAATTAATTTTTTTGTCAAGTTATCTGGTGGAATTTTTTGATGTTCTTTGCTTTAATGATGAAGATGAATAATTGAGTTATTATGTGATGAATGGTTCTGGTAGATGAATTATTTGTATTGCCATTATCTCATTGCATATGTGTTTTCTCTCTAGTAGTTGGTATATCAAACAGTAATTGTATGGTCAGATGGTTAACGTATTAGTACTAGGCCTTTGGTATAAGAATGTTGTCTCCATGCTTGAGTAGTGGGTTATCCCAAGCTTAGCCTCTTCCCAGTAGTTCAAAAATTAATTCCATTTATTACCAAGTTGGCTTATACCAGATTACATATCATATTAGTCCCACTCAAGGGAAAATACAAAAGAGAATAGTCAAAACTGCAGGAAGAGCCTTCACAAGAAAACGTAAAGCCCATCAATAATTTGGCGGGATCGCAAGATATGTAAAACGATTTCATTATTAAATGATACAAATTATAATTGGGCCTCAGTGGTAGGTTTGGTTCCTACTCTTGAATCAATGGATTTAAGACCCATCAATAGAATTAGCGCTAGAAGGAGGGCATGAAAATGAATGGATGAATATATATTTTATATAGTATTTCAAACAACCTATAGATTCAAAACAACCCACAGGCATGGCTCGTCAATCCCAAGATAGTCCACACACATTGATTACTCTTGAAATGTGTAACTCACCCCAGCCTGAGGAAGCACCTTTTCACCCTGAAATACCTTATGCTTTGGTAAATCATCTCAGAATAATTACAAGAGCCTACACTCGACAGACTGTTGCGTTGTCCTTAGATCCCATACTCCCTCAAAGAAAAAAACAAAACAAACCAGTGGTTAGTATTCCTTGTGAGGTTTTAGTTCACTCAGTAGAAGACTTAATAGATTTCTAAATAACTGAAATCCAAGAACCTCTTGATTTGATACCCGAAACAACAGTCGGCAACATTTTTGAACGAGACATTTTTTTAGAATAGGAGGAGTTTGATTTCGAATTTGAATATATGGAAGATAAAAAAAACCATGAGGAAGAAGGGGAAAACCCACTCCAGAACAACCAACCTTGGTTGGATAAAGACGTCGTGGCCATCCCTAGACGAGTACATAATCTTGCCCGACACCAAGAGAAGCTACTTGCTAAATTTGACCCTAAAACTTCAGGATTGTCTGAAGATCATATCAAGAAGTTCATACTAGCGATCAAACTTATGGATGTCCAAAATGAAGATGTAGTATGCATAATTTTCCACTATACATTTGAAAATTTATCTTCCATGTGGTACTTCAATCTACTGATAAGATATATAACGATTTGGACGAAGTTCCAAACATATTTTTTAGACAAAATTTCCAAAGAAACTACTATGTGAGCTTTGATGGCTGAGTTGTTCAAAAGAAAGGGTAAAAGACTTCAATCAAATATTCATGAAGATACTGAACAAGTTTCATCCCAAACTTAAGCTAACTCAAGAATTGCAAATCAAAGTTTATGCTAACACTCTCCCGTCTTCTATGTCCATGTTCATGAGAAGGGCTATGAAACGAACCCTAACTGAGAATTTTGAAGAAACCAAAATGATAGAATTCCAAATGAAAGGGTGTAAAGAAGGCCAGGTTTCTCTGGTTAAGAAATAAGCTCAAGCTCCTCCCAGGAGAGGACTTCTTTTGACTATATTGCCAGGGAAACAAGCAATGCATGGTTAAGAAATTATCAAACAAGATCATAGACATGAAGAGAAATGTAGGGGAAGGAAACCAAGGCCAAAGGCCCTATAGGCCTTTCTTTATAAGGAACCCTCCGTTCAAGGAAATTGAACCTCCCCTAGCTAACCTAAATATCAATCTAGAGAAAGTAGCATCTCATTCTTTATATACATATCACTAGGAAAACCACTTCGAAAGAGATTGCCCCCAATGGGTACATGCCATGCATTTGATGGCCAATTGGTTTATATACGTGGTCTCACTAACTGAACAATCAAGTATTTCAGTTATAAATATTGCTGACTAGGAAGAGATTGATCCACCACAAGATACATCGATGATGATATGGGATCCCAAAATGATCATGCCTTCCAACGGCCTGTTTGAGTCTCAAGAACCACCTGCTGAAGTCCCAGTGGTGTAAACACACAGTAAAGGTCCACCTGTCTCGAAAGAGATCATTGTTACCCAAAATTCAAAGATTAATACAACACTCGATCACCCGAAAAGGCCTTTTTCTCCCAGCAAAGGACCTATAAGAATCCAAATCCGAGAATAGCCCAAACAGGATTACAACATTGTTGAATATTTGAAAACGTTAAGGGCTAATATATCAGTCATGGATATATGTAACATCCCTTAGAAGAAGGATTTCCTACTGCAAGCTTTGAACTCAGTAGAAAATCTGGTGACTAGAAATGGTCGGGAAATAAATCTAGCTTCCACAGACCTAGTAAATAAACCAACGGTGAATACCTACTTGGAAT
The DNA here is from genome assembly GCA_009831015.1 of Picea engelmannii. Classification (NCBI taxonomy): domain Eukaryota; kingdom Viridiplantae; phylum Streptophyta; class Pinopsida; order Pinales; family Pinaceae; genus Picea; species Picea engelmannii. The sequence continues at coordinate 233,799 of ML789525.1, read as the reverse complement.
ATAAGAAGGGAAATACTTTTGTCCCACCTTTCCTATTAACGTTCAAAGTTTTCAATAGGAACCTCCACAATTGTTTGGTATATTCAGGAGCATCTTCCAACGTTATGCTCTTGTTTATTTGAAAAAAGTAAATGGAGTTCCTCTTAAAAGAGATAAACATGTGATACAACTAGAGAAAACCCAGGTCAAGGTCACGGGCCAACTCAAATATGTAATCATCATAATAGCGACACACCCTAAGTTTGTACAAGTCATTGACATCACTGTAATAGATATCCCAGAGGCCTGTGGACTATTGTTGAACCGAGACTGGTATGAAAAATTGAATGGATACTTTAGTACAGACTGGGCTCACCTTTGGCTACCACTGAAGTGGTAAAAAAACATGATCAGAATCGATAGGGAATGGTATGTGAAACATACTATCATTGACCTAGAAACCTTGAATGAACCCTCATCGACAGAGTTCCCCATGCTAGGCAACTATTGCTGTGACTCATACTTCAGGAATTTTTTCGCCCTCTTATCTGATGTCCCTCTCACCAAGAACTCTGAAATTTCATTTCAAGAGAAATCACTGATACCCACAGAATAAACCCTCTTATGCCAAGATCCTTTCTTAAAAATACTGGAGCTAGGAGTAGGAAAAGAGGAAGGTAACAAGAAGCAGGAAACTGACATACCTTGCCTGAAATGTTGGGTCCTATATTTTGATGGATCCAAATCGTAATAAGGGTAAGGGGGAGGATGCATCCTCATTGATCCTAAAGGTAAACGTTATTTCCTATCGTGTAGGCTAGAATTTGAATGCACCAACACCAAAGTCGAATATGAAGCATTAGTATAAGGGTTAAATAAATCTTTAGAGTTAAATGTCAAAGGCCTGAAGGTTTTAGGAGATTCCAAGATTATCGTTAGACATGTGAGAAATACTATACATTGTGATTCCCTGCACGTAAATAATTATCAGTAGAAAGTGCATAGGTTAATAAAGCATTTTGATGATTTCAATATTACCATGATTCCTGGAGAAAATAATAATTTTTTTTATTCCCTAGCCACAAATGCTTCAAGGTTATCACCTGTAGAGGATTATGAAGCCTCCTGATTCAGGGTGGAACTACTCTATAAAATTTCGGTTCCTAACCACATTTCTAATTGGAAAGTATTTGAAGGAGATGAACAGATCATAAACTTCCTAACTAACCAAGACAATTTTAGAGATGTGGCTATTGACGATGAAGTATTCCAATAACAATCAGTAGAAACTAATCCTCGAATAGGTCATCCTAATGACTTATCAAAGTTTCACACAATCCCGAAAGGGATAGCCAATTTGGAAAATCTGTTCTATCAACAGGAGTCATTTAAGGGCCCTATACAAGACCGATTCCAGGGCCCTATACAAGACCGATTACAGAGACATTACAAGTCATTCAAAAGGTTGTTGGGATCACGTAAGTATTAAATAATCATGACTAATGAGCTCTACAGGTACAAAGAAGTCTATTCTTATTACTTACATCTTACTATGCTTTGCTTGATAATTAATTTCTAAACTATTTGAATTTCGATTGAAGGAAAGATCCCTCCGACTAAAGAAACAAAGTTTTTTCTGTAACCTCGTCAAGGAACTCGAAAGAAACATTGGAGAAAAATCAACAAAGAAATGAAGGATATCAAACTACCCTAGTTCGACACCACCGACAACTTTGTCAAACTATGTGAAATAGTTGAATCGCATGCCAAACAAGATACATTATGGGTTGAAGAGCTAGCGATGACGACCAATGCAAAACTGGGACAAGTGCAATGATTCATGGAACATCTAATTAGGGTGCACACCGTGCTACAAAAATTGAAAACAAGTCTAGTGAAATACCAAGAACATGCAATAGAGATCATATGATTTTACACGGCTCCGATGGAGCAACACTGATTTCCATGGGCCCAAACTTGTGAAGCATTGTTTATTAGTTGGTTGGAGTATGAGAAAATTCACCGCTTCAAGTGATAACTTGAGTTGACTGTTAAAGAATCTGTTAGAAGAGGACACCACGTGGCATGTTTTTTTTTTCCTAAACTACATTGAGCCATTGTTTTTCAGTTGAATTTTAGATTATAAATAAAGACATCGACGAACTAGTCAAGGGTTGATGGTTGTTGCAAGAACTCCTTCTTTCTAGATTTTGTGAATTATTTTGGAGCTACTTTGAATTTAGAAGTTCTTCTAGACAAAACACAAATTATTTTCTTCAACTTCATGTGTGAGTGGACGTGCAGAATAAATATTTCCTCTCTTGTTCATGAATGATGGTGTAATGAGTAAGAGAAATTAATTTTGTTGTCAGGTTATCTGGTGCAATTTTTTGATGTTCTTTGTTTTAATGATGAAGATGAATCGTTGAGTTATTATGTGATGAATGGTTCTAGTAGATGAATTATTTTTATTGCCATTATCTTATTGCATATGTGTTTTCTTTCTAGTAGTTAGTATCTCAAACAGTATTTGGATGGTCACATGGTTAATGTATTAGTACTAGGCATGTGGTATAAAATTGTCGTCTTCATGTCTAAGTAGTGGGTTATCCCAATCTTAGCCTCTTCCCAGTAGTTCAAAACTTAATTCCATTTGTTACCAAGTTGGTTTATACTAGATTACATATCATATCAGTCCCACCCAAGGGAAAATACAAAAGAGAATAGTCAAAACTACAGAAAGAGCCTTCACAAGAAAACATAAAGCCCATCGATGATTTGGTAGGATCGTAAGATCTAGAAAACCATTCCATTATTGAACGCTGCAAAGTCTAATTGGGCCTCAGTGGCGGGTTTGGTTCCTACTCTTGAATCAATGGATTTAAGACCCATCAACAGAATCGACGCTAGAAGGAGGGCATGAAAATGAATGGCTGAATATATATTTTATTTAGTATTTCAAACAGTCTATAGATTCGAAACAACCCACATGCATGGCTAGTCAATCCCAAGATAGCCCACACACGTTGATTACTCTTGAAATGATTAACTCACCCCAACCCGAGGAAGCACCTTTTAACCCTTAAATACCTTATGCTTTGGTAAATCAACTCAAAAGAATTACAAGAGCCTATGCCCGACAGATCGATGTGTTTTCCTTAGCTCCCATACTCCCTCGAAGAAAACAACAAAATAAACCAGTGGTTAGTAATCCTTACGATGTTTTTTTTCACTCGGTAGAAGACTTAATAGATTTCTCAATGTCTGAAATCCAAGAACCTCTTGATTTGATACCCGAAACAATAGTCGACAACATTTCTGAACCAAACAATTTTTCATAATAGGAGTTTGATTTAGAATCTAAAGATATGGAAGATAAAAACAACCATGAGGAAGAAAGGGAAAACCAATTCTAGAACAACCAACCTTGGTTGGTTGGAGACGTTGTGGCCATCCCCAGACGAGTACATAATCTTCCCCGACAATGGGAGAAGCTACTTCCTAAATTTGACCCCGAAACTTCAGGATTGCCTGAAGATCATATCAAGAAGTTCATACTAGCGATCAAACTTATGGACATCCAACATGAAGACATAGTATGTAGAATTTTCCCATATATGTTTCAAAATTTAGCTTCCACGTGGTACTTCAATCTACTGATAGGATATATAACCAGCTGGACGAAGTTCCAAAAATATTTTTTAGACAAAATTGCTAAAGAAACTACTATGTGAGCTTTGATGGCCGAGTTGTTCAAAATAAAGGGTAAAAGACTTCAATCAAAGATTCATGACCATATTGAACAAGTTTCATCCCGAAGTTAAGCCAACTCAGGAATTGAAAATCGAAGTTTATGCTAACACTCCCCTGGATTCTATGTCCATGTTCGTGAAAAGGGCTACTAAACGAACCCTAGCTCAGAATTTTAAAGAAAGAAAAATGATAGAATTCCATATGAAAGGGTGTAAAGAAGGCTAGGTTTCTCTAGTTAAGAAATAAGCTCAAGCTCCTCCCAGGAGAGGACTTCTTTTGACTATATTGCCAGGGAAACAACAAGAATAGACCCCCGACAAGGGTAATGGAGACATAGAAGACATGCAACGCATGGTTAAGAAATTATCAAACAAGATCATAGACATGAAGAGAAACACGGGGAAAGGAAACCAAGGCCAAAGGCCCTATAGGCCTTTCTTTTGAAGGAACCCTCCATTCAAGGAAATTGAACCTCCCCTAGCTAACTTAAATATCGATCTAGAGAAAGTAGAATCTGATTCTTTATGTACGTATCACCAGGAAAACGACTCCAAAAGAGACTTCCCTCAATGGGTACATTCCATGAATTTTATGTCCAATCGGTTTATATACGAGGTCTCGCTGACCAAACAATCAAGTAGTTCAGTTACAAATATTGCTAACCAGGAGGAGATTGATCCACCATAGGATACATCCATGATGATATGGGATCCAAAAATGATCATGCATCCCAACGACTTTTTTGAGTCTCAAGAACCACCTGCCGAGGTCTCGGTGGTGCAAACACACAGTAAAGGTCCACTTGTCTCGAAAGAGATTGTTGTTACCCAAACTTCAAAGAATAATACAACTCTCGATCACACTAAAAGGTGTTTTTCTCCCAGCAAAGGACCTATAAGAATCGAAACTGGAGAATTGCACAAACAAGATTACAATGTAGTTGAATATTTGAAAACATTAAGGGATAATATATTAGTCATGGATATATGTAAGATCCCTTAGAAGAAGGACTTCCTGCCGCAAGCTTTGATCTCAGTAGAAAATCTGGCGACTGGAAATGGTCGAGAAATAAATATAGCTTCCATGAGTCTAGTAAATAAACCATCGGTGAATACCTACTCGGAATATAAGAATGGAAATACTTTTGTCCCACCTTTCCTCCTTAAATTGCTCCTTAGAACAATTTTGAAAGACTGGTATCTCCTGTCCCCTAAACAAGACAGTAAATATCAGAACCCCATAAAAACCTTTGCTTGACTGTTGATTTTCATCTATTTGAGAAGTTACAGAGGTGTACATGACTTGTAGTGGGCCGACACACATGCATACATGCCCTGCCTTTCAACATCCCATGTACATATGTTGGCTGGTGAAGTGTCAGTGGCATGCCTGTGTTGAGAAAATGTTTCTTAGAAGCGACAATCATCCTCTTCCCTATCAGAAATCACACTTTTGAGGGGTTTTCTTGATCTAGCCATGGTCTCTGTTATAGAAGTTTGTATCCTAGGTATGACCTCAGCATAGCTTTCTTTTCATCAAAAAATTTCTTGTGTTTTCTTTGATAGGATTTTTAGACAAGTTTGTGAGTCTTCTTTGATCTTCCTATTTGGTATTTTCAGTGACTCCCTGCGATCTGTGATTGGGCCTAAATTCATTTCTTGGTCTTGATTTGTTGTCATTTTTTCCTTTTTTTATTTAGAATAAAAGAAAAAAAATATTTTTCAAATTTTTTGTTTTGAAGCATAAAACAATAAAAATATATATTTCGTTTCTTTGTTTGGTAAATAAGTTTAGGTTAGTTGTTTCATTTACCAAGGAAAAAGAAAGTTTTCTTAATTTATTTACTTGAATGCTTAGGACATTAAGTATCTTGTAGTCGAGCGAAATCTTGTTTTAAGTTTTTCTTTTCAAATATCTTAGAAAAGTGGTTACAAAAAGTTTGGCAAAACAATTTAATTTGGAAAATCTTTATTTGTGAAGAAGGAATAGTTTGTTTTCAGTATCATCTTATGCTCTTCTCTTTCATCTCTCAAAGAACATCATTGGTTTCATTTCCGTTCCTTTTGTCTTAAGACAACAACTAAAATTAACTCTTAATTAAAAGTTATTAGACTTTGTGTTTGTAGGGTCGATCAATGCAGTTAGGCTAGAGCCTTGATTTAGGATTGGAGAGGAAACTCTTCAAGGATACAAAAAAAAATATAAGAGTCTGTGCAAAATTGACGACCATACTGGGGAAGCCTCTAGGGTCTTTGGGAATATTTCTTTTTGGGTTCTTTGAATCATTTTACTCACTCTTTTTGAGTTTTTGTAAGATTATGTGTTTTTAAGAGATGTTGGTCTTCCATACCAGTACTCCCTACCTTTTCTTGACTATTGGTTTTCATCTATTTGAGAAGTTACATAGGTGTACACGACCTGTAGTGGGCCTACACATGTCCATACATGCCCTACCTTTGGACATCCCATGTACATATCCTAGTTGCTTAAGTGTTAGTAGCGTGCCTGTGTTGAGAAAATGTTTCTTAGAAGAGGCAATCATCCTCTTCCCTGTCAGAAGTCACACTTCTCAGAGGTTTTCTTGATCTATCCATGGTCTCTATTATAGCATTTTGTAGCCTAGGTATGACCTCATCATAGATTTCTTTTCATTAAAAGATTTCTTGTGTTTTCTTTGATAGGGATTTTAGACAAGTTTGTGAGTCTGCTTTGATCTGCCTGTTTGGTATTGTCAATGACTCCCTGTGATCTACGATTGGGCCTGAATTCATTTATTGGTCTTGACTTGTTGTCATTTTTCCCTTTTTTTCTTTAGAATAAAAGAAAAAAATTATTTTTCAAATTTCTTGTTTTGAAGCATAAAACAATAAAAAAAAATATTTCATTTCTTTGTTTGGTAAAGTAGTTTAGGTTAGTTGATTCATTTACCAAGGAAAAATAATGTTTTCCTAAGTTCTTTACTTGAATTCTTAGGAAATTAAGTAGCTCGTAGTCGAGCAAAATCTTGTTTTAATTTTTTCTTTTCAAATATCTGAGAAAAGTAGTTACAAAAGTTTTGGTGAAAGAGTTTTAATTTAGAAAATCTTTATTTGTGAAGGAGTAGTTTTTTTTCAGTATCATCTTATGCTCTTCTCTTTTGTCTTTCAAAGAACATCACTGGTTTCATTTCCATTCCTTTTGACTTAAGACAACCACTAAAATTAACTCTTAATTAAAAGTCATTAGACTTTGTGTTTGTAGGGTCCATCAATGCAGTTTAAGCTAGAGCTTTGATTTAGGATTGGAGAGGAAACTCTTTAAGGCTATAAAAACAAACATAAGAGTATGTCCTAGGGACTTCTTCAAATTCTAGTAACCATGAAAGTTATCCAAGACCCACCTCAAACACATGGGATAAAAATGAGGTCATGTAAGGAAAGGTAGTAGAGATAACCCCTCCAAAGCCGGACCAAGCGTAGTGGGGAACACATAGAGAGGGCTTATCTCGGGATTCCATTGTTCACATTTGGCATAGAGCTTCGTGGGTCTTGAATCCATTCAAGGTCCTCATTCGTCTTTTAAAACGCTTTCTTTCGATACCCTTGATATGTTTTAGGATTGATACCCTTCTCATTGCAGTCCACCCAACTGTCGATTGTACCCGTCGGGTGACTGTTCGCGCACTAGCAACCTAGTTGCCTTTATCTTAGTGACTTACACAGGTGACTGCGGGGGTATACTATGGTACCTAGGGAAGACATCAGGACAAACTTTGTAGATTATACCCAGAGGGTGCTTTAGTATTCGAGTTTCACTTGCACTGGCAAGTTTCTCTAGTGTTGGCTGGTGTAACTATTCTTCCAACTAGCTAGTGATCTCCTTGTATTATCTTATAAGAGATTTTTATAGTGTGGGTCGGTCTTCAAAATGTTAATAAAAATCCCTAGTGTGTCATTAATATTCTCACACCATGGAGGATCATGAGCTCTTTCAATCACAAAGGCTTCTTGGCCTGCCACCGGTTAATCTGGAGCCACCCCTACTACCGCTAAGGCAAAGACTAGACTAACAAGGGTCTTTTGAGGTGATTGGGCCACAGGAAATTGAGCCCAACCCATCTCCGATAGGAGAAAATTTGATTCTAGAGGAACCAACCATTATCGACCTCGAAGTGGAATCTCTTGGTCCTTATAACCCTCCGATAAATAATCTATCAGCGTCCATCGTCATACAGGTTAAACCTTTTGAGCGCTAGGTAGTGTCACAAGTTTCGATGGAGACAAATGTTGCTACTTCTTCAAGGAATTTTCATACTCCCTCTATGAATGTCACCACAGGGGGTGTTCCACCTCCTAACCAACCGTCGTTGGTCTAGAACACCATGGTATTGACAAAATCTACCTCTGGAAATGGTATAATTCTGTCTATGGCAGCGATCACTGCTCATTTCACCTAGAGTGCGATAGGCCCTTTGTTTTCATATGGGATGCCTGACTTTGATAGGAAATTTTCCCTTTCCTACTCCACTCTAAATACTTTAGGTCTGGGAGCAGGGAGCTCTAACACCACTCTACAAGGATCCATGGGGGTCACTTCAACTCCATATAAGGCTTTCCCTTATGGAGGGGGTCATATACCTCCTTCGTCCCCTTCACTCGACGGTGCTCACCAGCACTCCGCCGGTAGGTTCGCCACCATTCTCACCAACACTTCATTTGGAGTAGGTTATGAAGGACTTACTTATTACAACATGTCGGTAGGTTCACCACCATTATATTTGCTTGACATGTTTGGAAATAATGTATTCTCATTAGATGTCGTCTCGGTCGGGGGCAACCCCGGTTATGGACAACAAAATCCTATGGAGGGTACTATTCCTACACAAGGGGAAAACTTAGGAATTCCTTCCTCACAAGGACTTTGGAATTTTTGGTAGGGATCAGTTCCCTTTTCAGGGATGCCAATTGGGGGCAACCCCTTCCATAGCCAATAGAACCCCGGGCAAGGCCCAACACCTATGCGCGTCATATCGGCAGGAGGAAACCCTTCCAAAAATCCTTGGAATGTGACGCAAGCCCAAGCCTTTACATCTTATTACGGGAGTCAACCAATAATGTCTCAACAAGCACATAATATGTACGTTGGTCACCACCATGGTTATTACCAAAACCCTAGCCAACAACCTAAGTTTTCCTGGAAACCTAGTGCCAGCCAAACTCTAGGCTCCTTTTTCCCTAGTTATAATCGACAACCCAAATTACCTTTTCTGGAAACTCTGCACTTGCTATAATTGACAAGGTTATTAAATGACCTCATATGTCATGATCCACGTTGGCCTCCTATGATGACCAAGTTTCCTTCAGACATTCCAAAGTTTTAGGCTAAACCTAATGAAGATCTAGGTGATCATGTGACTACCTTCCATATATGGTGCTCGTCCAACTCTTTGAGAGGCGACTCCATCCAGTTGGATTTGTTTCAACGCTCTCTCATCAGGAGTGTGGAAAAATAGTACATCGAGCTCGAACTCTCAAGGTACTCTTCCTTCGGTGAATTGGCAATGGATTTCTTAAACCATTTCCAATTACTTGTGAGGTACGACGCCAGCACCTAATTGCTGGCCAACTTTGAGCAGAAAAAAATGGACCATATCTCAGAACACATCTAAGAATGGAGACACTGGAAGATTTTGATAAAATTACCAGTCCCACCAACATTGCTATTTGAGTGGTTCCTTAATTCTTTAGTACCCCAGTTATCTAAAGACATCATAACCTCAAGGGTATTTTAAGAAGAAGAAGCAATACTGAGAGCTCAATAGCTAGAGCTGATTTACTCTCAATCTGGTTTAATTTACGAAGTTTTTCCATATACACGTTCGTTGATACTTCACAAGACCAGACAAAGATATGGACCACATGTCGATGGTATTGTTGGCTCAGTGCAAATGAATCCCACTGATCAGTTGTTGAATCAATTGCAGCAATTGTCAATACAGTAGACAACGACCAACCAGACCACTAGTTTAGTTGCTCCCCCTACTCAAACGTCGAATGTACACAGTGTGCAATTGACAAAACCGGAAGGCCATCCAACAACCTGATGGAAAAAAGAAACAATGAAAGAAGGGTAAGGGGGATAAGAAACCTACCAATAATGCTGGTGAGGACAACATAGAAAATAAGAAGCCAAAGTATCTGTGTAATATTTGCACGGAAGACCACCCGACTCACCAATGCCCTTGGCTTGCAGAGGCCCATAATTTATTGGCACAACAGTAGCCTTCCATGTTAACGAATCCATTTCCACATGGGAAAAATTTAACTCAACCTCTTTGAGCATAGAAGCGGTCATTCGGTGACCCCCTCCATCTGCGATTAGTCCTTCGTCTACAAATGTGTAAATCATGAAAGGTAGCATTGGCATAACAATTAGGACAAGCAACTACAGAATGGAAAACACCTCTGAGAAGGGTAAAGAAGTCAAAAACCCATCTCTTCCTCTCCAGATTGAGAAGACATTGGGAAAAACAATGACACACATCCCAAAAGGTGCATTCAAAAAATCTTCCCACAACCTAAATGCAAGGGCTGCCCAAAACTACTCAGTGTTGGAGGATTTGTCATAAACCCCTTGTGCGATGTCCTCTTTGGAAGTCCTCCAGAGTTTCCCTTCCTAGAGAAAGGCTCTGTTAGTTTCCTTAGGATATTCTAAGAATTGTAATCCAGGATTGATCATGCTTGATATGATTGACTTAAAACCTCATCTTCCTTACCATGTGGAATTTAAGATAGTAGTGGCTTACTCCAAGAAAACCTTTACTTGGAAGATTTTTCGCACGGTGGTTGATGAGGGCACCTCGATATGGATGATGTATTTGTCATGTTGGAAGGCCATTGGATGACCTGTTTTGTCTCTGTCACCTACTCTTCTCACCTCTTTCGATGGTTGTTCATTCCAACCACATGGAATCATCCCCTCTTTCCCATGCAGTTTGGGGGGAAGACCGTGTGCGTCGAGGTTGAAGTGGTTGATGAGTCTCTTAAGTACAATCTCTTGTTAGGAAGGATTTTGACTTATTCTATGCAAGAAGTGGTCATGAAAATTTTCCAGGTCTTATTATTTCCACACGAGGGTAGGATCGTGGCCATTGATCAGTTATCCTTCTCCCATCCTAACCCTTCATCGAGGGTATACATGGTCCCGATGATTGATAACCCTCATCCAAACATATTCAACATAGGGGTTGGTTTGTGCCCACATTTGATGGGTGCTTTTGATTACTCGCCTCCCACAGGCAATGTCAATTACATATGAATTGTCCCCGACCAGCCTAGGGATGAAATCGTTAAAATTTCATCATTTTTCATGACTTACTTTAATGATTCGTTGAATCTTCCTTCCCCATCATCTACGATGGATGGTACAGGGAACCATAGCATGGCCATGCCTTTTTCCATGGCATAATTTGTGTACTCTATAGTCCAACAATCTTCCACCGACCCCGATCCGACTCCCGCACAAGAGTTAGATCCGATTCTCGAGCCTATCTGGGCTCAATATTCCCTTGCTGATACTGATTCTTTAGACTTAGTATTGCCCTCAAATGAGGTGATTACTGAGGCAATACTAGTTTGGATAGACGCTCGGATGATCTCCATCACATATCTTATTTTCTCACAGAGTTAAGAAGAATTGAAGCAGGAGAATTCACTCTAACTATGACTGGAGATAGGGCTTGTCCTATCAATCCTTTGACTATGCACATTGTTTACACTGAAGGAAATATGGAAACCATCGCTAAAATGATACCTATTGATATCTATAGAATCCATGGCGTCGTGGAGAATATCTTCGTCGATGCAGATTGCTCCCCCAAGGAGAGTCAAATCTACACAGATTTATTTAAAGAATTGCATGGCGTGTTTACCTGGTTTTACGAGGAAATTCTAGGAATAGATACAAGAATTGTTGAACATGAAATCATGACATATCCTGATGCCAATTTGGTCTGATAGAAGCTTTGTCCAGTTAATCCCAGGAAAGAAACAACTATTAAGGCTGAAGTAGAGAAACTACTCAAAGCTTGTTTCATATACCTCGTTCAATTGGCTCAATGGGTGTCAAATCCCATGCCAATCAACAAAAAGATGGGTACGATTCGCGTATGTATGGAATTCCATGATGTGAACAAAGCTTGTCCAAAGGATAATATCCTCATGTCATTTATTGACCACATAGTCAATGAATGTGCAGGTTGCAAGGCTTTTTCTTTCATGGATGGTTTTTCGAGATACAATCAGATATAGATCAAACCTAAAGACCAACACAAAATCACTTTCATTTGTCCATGGGGTAAATTCGCTTATCTGAAGATGCTTTTTGGTCTAAAAAATGATGGAGCTACTTTTCAACGGGCTATGTCTTTGTCTTTCCATGACCTCAAACACGTAGTTGAGGCTTATCTTTATTATTTAGCATCATGATCTCATAAGAGATCTGATCATCCAACACACCTCCAACTTATCTTTGAGCGATCTCGCTACTACCAGATTCACTTGAATCCAAACAAATGCAGTTTTTGCATAACATCGAGTCATCTGCTCGGTTTCATAGTTTCGACAACAGTGATCATGGTCAATTCTTTAAAGGTTGAGGTGATAGTTCATTTGCCTCCTCCATGCACAATCCCTAAGCTTCAGAGTTTACAGGGAAAAGCGAACTTCTTATGACATTTCATTGCAAACTATGCCGATATCACAAAGGGTGTCATGCATTTACTGAAGAAGGACGTTCCTTTTCATTTTGACGAAGCCACTCAATGCTCTTTTGAAGCATTGAAACGTGCCCTCACGTCTACCCCTCTGCTTTGGCCACCCAATTATAATAAATATTTCTTATTATACTTGGTTGCTGCAGAGTCAACCATCGACATTGTCTTGGTTTAGGAGCATGATTTTCTCTCAGAATACTTGATCTATTACCTGAACTGAGGCTTGGTTGGACCATAGCTCAATTATTCCCACTTTGAAAAACTTGTGTTGGCAGTCGTTCATGCTGTCCAACGGTTTCGTCATTACATGTTGTTTCAAAAGACCACCGTCATTTTTGTTGTGAATCCATTTCAATACGTGTTGACATGACGTGTAATCAATGGAAATATCAATAGATGGATATTTATCCTCCAAGAATTCAAATTGGATTTTGTCTCAGCGAAATCCAAAAATTTGTTGGTCTTCGCGGAACTCATTTCAGAACTTTTGGTCAAATCAAGTGATGCTATACCCGAGGAGTCGTCTATTAAAGGAGACATGTTTTTGATCGCATCCTCAAACCCCTGGTATGGAGATATACTATTCTATCTCCAGACTTTGAAGTGTCGCACCTCTACTTCTCGTGATGAGCGTCGTCATATAAACAATCAGGCTAAGAACTATCTCATACTCGAGGACATTTTGTATCATCAAGGTGTAGATTGCATCATTCGTCAGTGTTTCACTCATGAAGAAGCAAAAATCATGTTTAATGATTTCCACATAGGAGCATGTGGAGGTCATTTGTCTGGGTTGGCAACAACCCAAAAGATTCTACAAACCGGTTACTTTTGGATGAGATTAATCAAAGATTATCTTGAATCGATTAAGAAGTGCCACACATGTCAGATCTTCTCTCGAAAGATGAGGGAACACCCCGCTCCCATGTTTCTCGTCATCACAGTTGATCCCTTCACCAAGTGGGGGATTGATTACGCTACATGCAACCATCCTTCCGCATGGTGGCACCATTATATCATCGTAGCATTAGACTACTTCAGGAAGTGGGTCGAAGCTATGCCAACGTTTCAAGATGATGGAGAGACAACAACTCTCTTTTTGTTTAACCAGATAATAGAAAGGTTTGGCGTCCTGAAAGAGATTGTCACTGACCATGGTAGTCACTTTCAGAACAAAATGATGTCTGAGTTAACATCAAATCTTGGGTTGAGGCAAGAACGTTTGTCACCCTACGACTCACAAGAAAATGGTTAGGTGGAAGCTATGAATAAATCCCTTAATAATATTCTACAATGAATTATCAATTTGGCCAGGTCAAATTGGCATTTGATGTTGTACTCAGCATTATGGGCCTATCGAACGTATGTTAAGACTGCGACTGGTTTCTCACATTTTCAACTCATTTAAGGGATGAAAACATTCTTTCCTATAGAGTGCCAGATACCCTCTCTAAATTTGGCAATACAATTATTACCAGACACTTCACCGCTTGAGGAGCATTTATTATATCTTGAGCAACTTGATGAGAAGCATTAGGATGCAGCCTTGGCTAACAAGGCTCACAAAAAAAAATTCAAGTGTCAGTATGATTGGTTCGTCCATCCTCGAATTTTCTGTGAAGGCGACCTTCTCCTAGTCTATGACCAAGATAAGGACCCCCTTGGGGCAGGCAAGTTCAAACCCATGAAGTTCAAACCTTTCATCGTGAAGGAGGTTCTAAAGAAGGGATCTTATCATCTGGTGGAATTTGAGGGAAGCGCTTTGGTGGAGCCTATAAATGGGTTATACCTCAAGAAGTATTACTCGTAGGTGGTTGCCTTGAGTGACTTCTTGTAACACATGTATAACATTATACATTTTCTTTTTAGTTTTTGTCTTTTTGGTTTTATGAACGTGTCATTTTTTATGTCATTCTTTTCACTGTGGTAGATGTTAAGTGAATCAGAGGTGTTCTTTGAGTTTGCGGACAGTGCTAGCTAGCACACGTGGAGGCTTGCTTCTGCAGCTTGGGTGATTTTCAAACCCGAGGGCAAGTTTCTATCTTGAAGAGGTATCTGTTTAGGTGATTCCACAAACAATGTCGCTGAATACAATGTAGTTTTAGAGTTTCTTCATGACACTTTGTCACATGGTATCTCTAACCTCTGGGTCTACTTAGATGCTCAACTAGTTGTGTCCTAGTTAAATGGGGTTTACCACATTTATGATCCTACACTACACTGACGGCTCCTTAGGGTACGTCTCCTAGAATGGATCTTTGATTACATTACGTATATCCATGTTCCTAGGAGATTGAATCAAATCACAAATACTTTAGATAATCATGTATTAGATTGACATATTACACACATGTAAGGAAAATCACACACACACACATGTAAATACATTTGTAAAATATATGTAATCCATAAGACGTAAAAAGATGTAAAATATACACATATATATCAAAAATATTAGAGTACATGGGTGGGTGCAAGCACCTCAAAAATATGTCCAGTAAGATTCACAGGGCTTATGCCCTCAAAAATACACAAAAAGATCTCTCGGCACGTAAGTAGTCCAACTTAGCTAAGGGTGGGTCCTGTTGGCCCTCCCATACTGAACAACAACATTTTCCAAATGCTGGAAGGGATGGAACTAGGTTTGTGGCACCCCAACTACATGAGGTTGCATCGACGGTTGGATATCCTCGATCTCCACCATAGGAACTGTACAAGTGAGCGCGGCGAGGTTCCTCTCTACTCGTCTCAATACTCTCTCAGCCTCTCTAACTGGAGCACCCCCTGTTGTTGTTGCTGGTACGACGCCTGCAGCTGGTCCTGCCTCTGGTTGAGGACATCGCCTAGTCCTTGAGAAGTCTCTTGGATGCACTAGTCCCACATCTGTACATAATAGATACATAAGTTTCAGATACTCTGGTATACAAAAAAATGATATATATAAAAAGATATACAAATTAAATAACTTTGAAAATAAAACTTACCCATCTCTCCTCGCTTCGCTTAGGGAGGTACAGGCATGTCAGGATCCCTAGAAAAATTGATCTTGGCATAGGGATAGTCCTTGATTTCCAGAATATTCCATGACCACTAGTCAAAAAATTTATCATCGAAGGCCTCAATGGTCCTCCCTCCCTCCTATCGCGGCAACAATGCCACCCATCTGCATAGCACTGGGAGGGAGGCCTCGTGACCTGGTATAGTTTCTCGAGGACTGAGACTGGGTACCCTCTTGAAGTAAAAGGAACAAAATAGTCCCAAATCTAAAGTTTTAGTGCTCCCGTATCCGACACTCTATTAGTTATCTCATCATGCAATCCAGCATGGTTGTACTCCAGTCGAAAATCCATGCATTTAAGCACTGTACTGCACAATGCATGTGCACCTGGGAATCCTGATGCAAATCCATGGATCCAATGATCCACCCAATAAGTAGAAATATAACTTTGAGTGATAGGTTGTGGATATTATGTATAGGCACCTGCGAACCTACTTTCTCAGTACCAGCCTTGCAATGGAGTCCAATAAACTCCTCAATGTTGTGAGGCCCGAGGGGAAAAGCATGCAAGTTGACTGCTTCCCCTCTCCTCAAGAGACCACTTAGGAAGTAAATGTATTCAGTCGTTGGAGTCAATAACTTCCCCTTGAGCATAAATGCCTCTACGTCAGGATGTTAGTAATGTATCAAAGCATTGAACAACCTCGGTTGTGCCCTCATAAACAGACACTGGAAGAACTTTAACAACCCACATTGTGATAAAACAACAATAGAAGAAGGGTCCTCTCAGACCAAAAAATCAATGTCCTCATGCTCCCTCTCTCTCCAATAAACATACATCCTGCAAAATTCCAAACTTTGGAGAGTTAACTCTTGAATTTTTATTTTTACCACTTGTTGGAGGGTGTACACGGGCTATCTTGGCGACAGTCGCATGTGTACGCAGGAAAATTATCTTCTGCCTGTGTGCACACAAGGGTTGTTCTTGGAAAACCCATGTACACGCAGTGCCAACCTCTTTAAAGGTCAGCCCCCCCAAAAAAATAAAAAATAAATTCAAAAAAGAATGAATTCCAAGAGGGGCTAGTTTGTACTTACTTGATCCAAGCAGAAGTTCGTTTTGTCCACTGAAGCTCCCAGAATCAACTCTTTCGACAAATGGTTGTTTTTTGACTTTTGGTCAATTCTCAATTTACAATGGTGATAATGAGCTACCAACATTCTATTTATATACTTTTTGGCCCTCTTTTGTCATTTTTTGGACCCTTTTGTGATTTTTTCTAGCTTGAAAATTGTTTACTATGGTTCTTTAGTTTCTTGGGGGATGTTATGATAAGTGTTACTTTGGGTATTTGGTAAATATTTTGAGAGTCTTTTGGTAAAACTTCATTTTTCCATCTTTGTACATATAATATAGGATTTCACCTCCACTTGTTGCACTTCGTTGTTTTTTTCTCTTTTCCATAGGATCGATCCCATCGAATTGCGACATAGAACCCTCACTCCTGCTCTAGAAGTGTCGTAATTTAGTGGTAGAGCCTACCTTCACATGGATTCCCTAGGTAGATCCTGGTTGCATTTTGGTCTCCATGTCATCGTTAATGATCATAGTCTTGGGAGTCCTTATTAGTTGTTCATAATTACGAGTTTGAGCCTTACTTGCCTGATTCATTCTCACTTTTGACCTCACCCTTAGGACTCTAAAAAACAAAGGGTCTTCTTTTAATCCCTTTTCAGACCCTCCAAACATGAAAAGATTGTCGAGTGATCTTGTTGCTTTTCACACTCGCCAAACTAAAATTTGAAGACACTTCATCTGACAATAGTTTACCCCTTTTTCGGTCTGAATGGTCAAATGTACGAACAAAGGTATACTCTAGTAACTTCGGTTCACTAGAAGAGTATTCTCAGGTATAAGTTTAACCCTTTTTCGGGCTTGAGGGACTAAATTTACGAAAAATGAACCCCCATGGAGTCCATAGTTAATCTCTTCTAAGACTCCCTAAAATTTAAAAGATTGTCGAATGACCTTGTCTCTTCACACTTGTTAAAATGGTCAAGAAGAACACCCCTTACGGAGTCCATAGTTAAAAAATATTGTCGAGTGATATTGTTTGTGTTAGACTCATTAAAATGATTTTTTAATAGATGTTTGTTCGGTGCTAGTTTACCCATTTTTCGAGCCGACTAGACTACCTTTGAAAAAGGTACCTCAATAGAGTCTCCTTTTACGCTTTTTTAGACTCTCTAAAAATGAAAAACCATCAATCTTACCTTCTCTAGGCTCATTAAAATTACATCAAAAGACATTATCATTATGTCTTATTAATCACATTTTCATCCTTGCGTCTTTGTCCTAATGATGGATCCATGTTTCTCTCAACTGAACCATTTGAAACATGCCTTATACACAAGCCTTGTAGCACTTTCCCTCTGCGTCTTGACACCTTAACCCATGGAGGATTTTTCCCAAGTGTCATTTTCCTGCATATGTCCCATTTTCTCTAAGCATTAATGTGTTCCTTGCACTTGGAACTAGTATGTCTGCGACAGTCGATCCACTTTTGTAACGTAGCATTCTTTTATTCTTTTTCAAAGCTTCCCAAAATTATTGAAAAAGACAAAAGAAAAATCAAATATACCCCCAAAAGAGGAAGGGAAAAGTATTTTCTTTTTGTTAACAACACAATGAGTCACCCTTGGACAAAGCACATCCTTTTGTTTGTTCGTCAAGCCCTAGGATTCAATATGACCTTGGGAAGTTGTTATCTCTACTTAGAGATGTGTCCTCCTTCATTTGCTTATCCTTCCAAACATTTGGAGAGTTTGTGTTGCTTCCTCCATTGTGAACTTATGTCAATGGCATGCTTCCTAAGTATAATCTTTTGTCGTTCTTTCATCCAAGGGAAGTTTTACTAAACTTGAGTCAACCCTTTTTTAGTTTGTCTCTTGTTCTCATGCCCAACCACCCCAAAGACCAATCAAGTCCTTGTTCGAAATCAATGAAGTTATATGCTTGATCATCGAGATCCTCTTGTCTATTCACAACAAGCCATCGAAGACCTCTGGGTAGTGAAGTTGTACATTGATATTACACTCCTACCTGAGTTTTGAAGATTTTGAACTTGTTGCTCGAGCTCTAAAGAACTCATCTCCAACCATCAGGCATCATTGGCTTTTTGAAGATTGATACTATACATGTATATCTTTTGATTTTGAGATGTAGATTCGTTGTGTACTGCTTGCGGATACACTTTATATAGTTATATGACATCGATCTGCAATGTATTTGATTGTCATGCATGATTTTATTTCATCTTAAATAGTTAATGCTGATGGAATCTCCACGTAAACCACGTGGAGTAAATCACTGGCTTTCGACATCTTTTTCCTCCTTCAACCGTTCACGTTCGAGGTTGACGGGAGGAGGAACCAGAGCCTGCACCAACACAGTGAAGGTTACATCCTTGACGAAAATTCGATACGGGCACTAACTTTCATAGAAAGCTTCATAATTTGAAAAAAATAATTTAATCACGTAGAACGGGAATAAACTAATTCTGACCATGTAAACGAACGGATCCGCTCTTCCTCCTTCTCCGAATCGTCTGACTTTTTTTTTCTTTACTAGCCTGCGAAAATAATACATCGGCACTATGAAATTGACATATCGCTGCATTTGCTGGAACCTTTAACCCTAAAAGTGTGAAAAAAAAACAGACAATTTTCCTAAACTTAATACAAATATACGGCCTCAGCTTACAGGCGAAGAGCCTTGCTGGTGTCTGGACTGTCACCGAACTTTTCTCGAATGATCCTCTCAGTGCCAGTGGCGTTTTGGTAAAGAAACTGTTGGATGGCGTTGCAACGCAGCTGGAGTCGACTTTCCACATCCCCATTTTCCCTCTCTTTCGTCTCTTTGTCCAGGCTCCCCATCTCTATGAAAAACTCAGAGCAAAGTTAACCCAAAACACGAGAGCAATCGTAACCGTTTATTGCAAAACAATTGAAAATTTTCAGAATAAAAGGGTTTGCCTCATACCTTAAAAACAAAAAACCGCACAGACAATGCCGCTGTTAGTGACTGGCGTGACCGCAGATCGAGTCTAGGAGATGCTCTTTTCAATTTTCTGTAGAGACAGCTCAAGGTATAAAGCAGAGTAGCGTATCATTCAAATGTTCATGTACATATATTTATAGATATGTATTTCCATTTTTTTTTTTTAAGAATGGAGGGAAGAATTGTGGACAAGCGCATGGCAGCTCAATTGATGGAATACCTTAATTACCATTTTTATGGCGGGGCTTTGAACAATGCTTACCTGGTTTACGTGGTAAAACTTATTTCGTACTCCAGTGCACTGTTTGGCCATATTTCTGGGAAAAAAGGAAAAGTAGTTATTAACCGGGGTGAGTGAGTTTAACCTTGAAAACCCCATAATTTGCCTCGAAGGTGAGGCGACGTGTGTCGTGTCAAAGTTGCTTGTCGGTGTCTGCTTTCGATTTTGATCGGTAATTACTTGTATTTTGTCTCGAAAATATGTTATCATGGATGCATGTGTTAAAGTATCTATTTTTAATAATTAAATAACTATTATGATTAACTAATGTCTGTCAAACTCGTGGGATGGGTTATGGAAAAAAAAAAGTAAAATACAATTCCACCTTATTACAAAATGGGTGTGTTATATTGTGATTTTACTCATTTCCAACAACAAGCTTCATAAAAGAGGAATTACACAATTATTATGATTAAATTAATTTGTGGTAAATTAATAGAATGGATAATGGGAAAAAATAAGAAAATAATTAAAAGATATTAAAATAAATTGAGTTGTTTCAAGCACAAAATTGAGTTGTCTAAAAATAATTTTAGTTTGTGGGTAACACGACTCAATGTTTTTTTAGTTTTAAAAGCATTTATTAAACATCATTTCACACATGCCCACACAACACATGCCATAGAAGAGGAACTAGATATTATGATCAAACCAATTTGTATCAAACTAGTAGGATGAATTATGGGAAAAAATAAGAAATAATTAAATGATATTAAAAATAAACTGAATTGTGGAAAGCACAAATTTTGCTGGTGAACAATGTGCCTTAATTTACCCATATTTAAAGGAGGAGAAAAAAAACAATGTGAAATAAATTCTTTTTAGCTCTAAAAGCATTTCCAAGACACTACAATAAATATAATTTCACACAGGCCCACACAACAAGTGACACAAAAGAGGAACTACATAACCAGTATGATGAAACCTATTTGTATCAAACTCGTAGGAGTGATTATGGAAAAAAAAGAGAGAGAAAATAGTTTTTCTTCTAAAGGTAGTTCCGGGACACTACAAAATAGTTGTATCCACGTCTGGAATTTCAAATTTACATTAAATTTCAAGTGAAAATTTAATGATGTTCATTTTTTTTATGTGGGTAATTTAATGTTTTTGACAGACTCGTGAGTGTCAATTTTTTTAGTTGTTATATAGAGCTTGCTTCTAGAAAATTTAATGATGGTCATTTGTTTTTTATGCTGATCATTTTATATAGAGCTTGCTTCTGGAACTTCAAAAGAAGAAGTACTATTAAATTTGGTTTAGTGTTTTGTTTATGCTTCAATGTAGTGTAGGAAAAGAAGAGTAGGGAAACATCAAATTTGGTTTAGTGATTCATTTATGCTTAGAACAAACCTTTGTCAAGTTTATAGATTCTATAGGTTATTAAGCAATGTGAGAGTAGGGAAACATCAAATTTTATAAATGGTGGTAAATGATGACATGTAGATTTGGTATCCTCCTGTCAAATACATATTAAAATGAAAAAAACCTTCCATGAGACATCAAATTCCAGACCAGACCTGGGTGTATCTAAATTTGATTTCACACATTCCCATGCAATAAGTGTCACAAAAGAGGATGTAGGATGTACATAACCATTATGCTCAAAACAATTTGTGTCAAACTAGTAGAAAGGATTATGGGAAATTAAAATAAAATAAGTAAAATATAAAGGTAAAAAAGCCTCCACTTTCCCATCAAAACACTTTACCATTGATAATCCTAAAGAGATAATCCTAGTTTAAACATAATTATAGCTAATACAATTAAAGACATGAGAGTAAATACAAACATCGATATGATTCTACTTACATCAACCATAATGAGTTAAAAGAGAAGAAGAAAACATGGAATCAATTATGGAAAATGGTTTGAAGAGATGGATATAAAAGAAGGGAGTCACCCAATGGATAAAAAGGTGTTGAGAAGGGGCTACAACTTGAGGAAGTGTGGTAGAGAGAAGAGATACACTTTTTTCCAATTATATAGGTTGATGGGGAAGAGAGCCTATTGATATATCCCTCACGGGAAAATTACTATGTTAGTAGATGCATTCATGAGATTTTAATTTATGTTAATTTTTTTATCTATTGTCTTTGATTTATTTTATATGTATTAGAGTATTTTTAATTTATTTTTAATAAAAATATCTCCTTTACAATGAACATTTAGCAAAACAAATAAACAAATATCACATTCATTCCTAAATCAATAATTTGAATCTTATTCTTACACCATTCTCTAATTATGATAATTTCTTATTTTATTATGAAAAATAACACACAAAATATAATTAATAATTTATTAAAATATATTTATGGATTCTCATCAAGCCTACTCTATGTCTTATGCTATAATAAATCTCATTCTCTAATTATCACAATTTTTTATTTTATTAGGAAAAACAACACATAAAAGAACTAATAATTTATTAAAATATATCTATGGATTTTCATCATGCATCAAAACTACACAATGTCCTATGTTATAATCAATCTCATTGGATTGTAGTTAACAAAGAAAAGGATTAATGAAATAAATATGGCTAAGATATGTATATGTTTATGATGACAAACGAAACTTAGGGATTTGAATTTGTGTCATTATTTAAATAAATTTAGTATTTGTCAATTAATTAAAATAATATTTTTTTATTGTTTACAATGATCAATTATATAAAGTTTAAGAATTTGGACACCCTTCAGGTTTTTATTTTACTTTGTTATATCAATGCGTAGAAGCGTTCTTGGACCTGCCTTCCTAGAGAGTTCAGGATCATGGATTAAAAGAAAAATTAATATCATTCATATTCATTAAAAAAAAAATTAAATTATAATTCATTTAACAAATTATTAACATTAATTACTTAAATTATAAACCCTTTAACAAATTATTAGCATTAATTACTTTATCTTTTTATTTGGTTAAAGGAATTAACTTTCTCTCTTTTATTTGAATTGTTTGACCCGTCTGTACTATATTGAAGTTAAACGACCTAGTAGGGGCTTTTGTCAACTTTGGCTCTTTGGTCTCCGCGCCTCCCATTAGTAAGCTTAATAACCTAAGAAGTACATTAAAAAAAATAGTATTAGTTAAGTTCATAAATACAAATTCGTAATAGTTAGTTAAGTCCATAATAAATAAATAAGGAAACAACAACTATTGCCTCGAAAAACTAATTACACGATTCATTTCTTTAATATTCTAATTTGTTATTTGAATATAGAGTGTATGATTATTTTAAAAAATAGTTGGAATTTTAAATATTTTTTATCTTATGATTTTAAGATTATATTAAATTTATGAATAATAGTGGTTTAAATATGTTAGAAATTGAGAAATTGGGATTTTGGAATATAAATATTTTTTATCTTATGATTTTAAATTTATATTAAATTTATGAATAATAGTGGTCTAAATATATTAGAAATTGGGGTTTTGGAATTTTAAATATTTTTTATTTTATGATTTTAAATTTATATTAAATTTATGAATAATAGTGGCTTAAATAGGTTAGAAATTGGAGTTTTGGAATTTTAAATATTTTTTATTTTATGATTTTAAATTTATATTAAATTGAGTTTTGAAATTTTAAATATTTTTTATTTTATGAAATTTAAATTTATATTAAATTTATGAGTAATGGTGGTTTAACTATGTTAAAAATTGGGGTTTTGGAATTTTAAATATTTTTTATTTTATGATTTTAAATTTATATTAAATTTATGAATAATAGTGGTCTAAATATATTAGAAATTGAGATTTTTTAAAACAAAAGATATTTAGTGTTTTTTATCAACAATTTTTATTTTTAATATTTTTATTTTTATTTATATACATATACATAGCTAGTCTCAGAACGTGGATATGAAGAGGCTTATCATCTTCTAATAGAACTAAAGTGAATAAACTAAATAATCCTCATAACTCCTTTTTTATATTTGAACATGTTGGAATCAAAGTAAAGTACCAAGATCGTTATGGTTTTCCTAAGTCTAGAGGCATTGAAAAGTACATTAAATAAATTTATTTTTGTATTTTACCTTGTTGGAATCAAAGTACCAAGATCATTATGGTTTTTGTAAGCCTACAAACATTAAAGAATAATTAAATTATGAAATTGGGTAAAGTTATCCCTTATATTGTAAAGGGTGGGGCATGTTAAAAGGGAGAAATGTTCATCTTTGACTTTCTTATATGAAAAAGTTTACAAAGTCTCTCATCTCAAGGTTATTTTCGGCTAGTCATACTATCAATTTGATTATGGAGGTCGTGAGCTCTAGCCTTTATTTTGGAAATATTCATTTGTTTTTAAGCTTATCATGTTGGAAATAGTTTTGATTAATGAAATTAAATTTGATAAAATATTTGTAATATTTAGACTTCCTCTTGTCAACAGTTAAACCAAATATTTGAATACTTCAGTTGACCTATTTTGAGGCGATTGTGCATATTTTTCATACTAGAAGAAACAATATGGAGGCTATCCTTGTTAGATTTGAACAATTTACAATTTTATGTTAAATATATAACCACAAATGCAGATTCCACCAAAATACATTCAAGTTTATGAAAAATAATGAGGTAATGAGTCTTGCATTGAATTTTAAAATTATAATACAATCTTCCTTACTACCCATTGAATATAAAATCAAAATGAATAATACCTAGAAGATGATCAAAGATTTAAAGAGAGTGGAAAACATCCCTGCCCTATAAACATTGTTTCTTCTCTAGTAGATTCATATTAGATATAACATACAACAACTATTAGTAATATCTCCAACTACACTAATAATATCTAAGGAATAATAACAACTATATTAACAAGTTGAATTAGTAGCAAAACTCTTTATTCGTGCTTTAAAAAAAATATTTTAATGTGGCTAGTGTATATAATTCAAAGCTAAAAGTTAAAGTGATTATGAGATACTTGAAACATGTAATGATGTAATACTTGTGTATAGTTTAAAATAAAAATATAAGCGGTCGTGGCTATTCTATTGCTTTAAAAGTTGAAATAGAACTACCCAAATATAAGTGTTCGCAAGTATGGAAAATGTCACAAGTATATAGATTGAAGTCTTAAAAACATTTTTTAAGTAAATTAACGAATAAAAGTTGTGGCATATCATTCATATACATAGCATTTCATAATGCATGAGTGAACTAGAACACACTTTTTCCTAAACTTTTAAGTAATAAAGTGTCAAAGTTATTTAATATCACCTAATCAAGAATTCAAAACTATCATAATGTATCTAATTATTTACATCATAATAGTTCATTCTAAAGTTTTAATATTCTAAGTTCATTATGAAAAGAAGATGTGTAAGGTACCAACCATAATATAATATGTGGAAACATGAATATTTAACATATATCTATGGAACAACAAAATATTGAGAAGAGAAACTCTAGAAATGATACATTTATTCACAGAGAACAATCTTCACTTGCCTCTTCAAGGGGAAAACCTCCAGCAAAGCAAAGATACATTACAATAATTCTCAAGACAAATACTTCTCATGCATCCTACTCTTATTTATACCAATTCTATATTTTAAAGAACCTTCTAGCAGATGATCTTTCTAGAAGCAAAAGCTTCTATTAGGTTCTTACATTGACTTGTTCTCATTTATTAAATAGGCCTTATAAACTAATGTGAGCCTTTATTACATCAAAAATATATTATTTCACCTATGTGATGGGTTAGGGAGGTTAGTCCCTAACATATCCTCCCCCTTTCAAAATAGCCTTGTCATCAAGGCTTGAGATGAGTAAATTGTTGCATAATGGTGGCAAGATCTTAAGTGGAATTTTTTGTTGTTGTATCCTTCCACTGCACCAGCACTTCCTTTGTAATGCGCTGACGAAGAAAACACTTTTTGGTTCAATATTTCTTGGGGATGCATCCAAATGGAACCTTATTCATCCAACTCAGGGAAACTGGTTTGAGTTTGTCACTTAGTTACAATCACCTTCTTTAAGAATGAGACATGAAAAATAGGATGGATCTTAGAATAACTAGGCAGAGCTAACTAGTAGGCAACTGGCCCTACACACTTGAAAATTGTATAAGGACCATAAAATTTGGGAGCAAGATTCTTACAATGTTTGTATTTGAGTGAAGTCTTATAAGGTTGTAGACAAAGAAACACATGGTCCCCTTCATCAAATTGATGTTTATAATGACCTTGATCGACTTGATGTTTCATGCAATTTTGAGCCATCACTAAATTTTCTTTGAGGGTATGGATAATTTCCTCGTGTAAAGTATGAATTTTTTCAACCTCCTGAACCTTCGAGACACCTACCATGTATGATAGAATTGACGATAGTTCTTTTCCATATATTTCTTCAAAAGGAGTCAGGTGAGTTGTTGTATGGTAAGATGTGTTATACCACCATTCATCTAGTGGTAACCACTGATTCCACGGATGTTGTCAGTCATATGAAAAACATTGCAAATATGTTTCCAAACACTTTTTAACAATTTCATTTTGGTCATTAGTCTTGGGATGATAAACACTTTTGAGATGCAATTGGGTTCCTTGTAGCTTGAACAACTTTTTGCAAAAATTGTTGACACATGTGAGATCCATGTTAGAGACAATAGAATGATCCATGCCATGAATTATGAAGATGTTATCCATGAAAACTTGATCCACTATGTGTGAGGTCAAGGGATGTCGAAGAACACATAAATAAGCATATTTGGAAACATGATCAACCATCACCATGATGAATGACTTATTTCTATATTCAGGTAGGCGCACAATGAAACCCATATAAATATCCCGCCAAATGGAAAGGGGAATTTGAAGGGGTTGGAGTATTCGTAGTCCTTTGACCGTTTCTCCCTTTTTGCATTGACAAACATCAAATTCAACCACAAAGGTGAGGTCTTATTTCATACCATCCGAGAAGAAAAGAAAACGTTGGAACCTTTCATAGGTTTCGGTAAACCCTAAAATCCTAGCCGTAAGTGAAGAATGAAGGTCACACAACACCATGGATTTGAGTTGTGATTGTTTTCTTAAATATAAATGACCTTTGTAGAGAAGCTCATTATTGTTCCAAAAGTACCCTGGAGAAATTGAAGGATGTTCTTGAAATAGTTGGATCGGGTAAGATATTTTAGGGTCATGCAACCATTCTTGGAGAGTGACTTGGAGCTAATATGGTGAAATGAATGAGATCGAAAGAGGAGCCCTTCTTCTTCATATTTTTTGGAAAGAGATTCAACGACCACATTTTCTTTTCCCTTCCTGTAAATGATCCAATAATCATAGCCAAATATCTTGGTTACCGATTTTTATTTCTCTAGGGAGGAAATTCATTTTTCTAGAAAATAGGTCAAGCTTTGGTGATAATTTTTAATATGGAATAATTCCCCCCATATATAAGGATGCCATAGATCCATGACATGCATAATAGCCAACATTTTTTTTTCATATATTGATTGGCCAAAATTTCTGTTTGAAAGTTGTTTGCTAGTGAAGGCCAATGGTCGAGAATCTTAGATGAGGACTACCCCAATTGATTTTCCTAAAGCATCACATTCCAATACAAAAGTATTCATGAAGTCTCATAGTTCTAGGAAAAGCATATTTCACATAGCCTCTTTCAAGGCATGAAAGGAGTGATTTTCTATTGGAGTCCAAGTGAAGGAATTATTTTTTAGGGGAGTAGTGAGAGGTGTTGCAATATTTCCATAATTCTTAAAAAACTTGTGATAATAACTTGTTAAACCTAGAAATATATGCAATCTCTTAAGAGTTATAGGTCGAGGCCAATCCTGCATAGCTTCAATTTTTTTAGAATCCACCCTTACATCATCTTGGCCAACAATATGACTGAGGTACTCCACTTCTGAGGCTCCACAGACACATTAGATTATTTGAGGAAAAGTTGGTGCTGAGAGAGTAGATGGAGAACTTACTCTACATGGGAGTGATGGGATGTCCAATTTTTACTATAGATGAAAATATCATAAAAGAAAACTAAAACAAAATGACATATAAAATGAAGGAATACATGATTCATGAGACTTTGGAAAGTGGAAGGGTAATTACACAGGTCAAAGGGCATGACCAAGAACTCATAGTGACCCTCACGAGTTCTAAAGGTAGTGTTGGGAATGTATTCTTCTTTCATACGGACCTGGTGGTATCCAAAAAATATATTAAGTTTAATAAAGTATTTAACATTTATCAATTCATCTAAGATATGACCAATGACAAGAATGGGAAAATTGTCTTTGATTGTGAGTTTATTTAGAACACGAAAGTATGGAAACATGCCCCAAATACCTTCTTTCTTGAGTACTATGACTACAAGAGAATAATAGGGGATGCTACTAGGATAGGTAAAACCCACTTCAAGAAATTCTTGAATGATTTTATCAATTTCATTCTTCTGGAAAAAGGGATGACGATAAGAGAGAACAATGGGAGAAAGACTATTAGGGACAAGATGAATGGAATGATCATGAACACCATGGGAAGGAGGAAGTCCTCGGTGAGTGGAAAAAACAACTTGGTGTTTGGATATGATAGACTAGAGGTCAATATGCATGAAGGTTATCTGAACTGCTTGAATGGAATGCAGGTGGGAAATAATACCCGAGTGACCTTTTTGAGAATATTTTCCATTCAATGGGAATTGATGATCTCATAAGAGCCTGGTGTGATTCGTTAGAACTGATACTCACATCCCTCCTGTTGGAATTTCATGCTTAGTTCTTTAAAATCCATGATAATGGGGCCCAGAGTGTGTAAAAATTCAACACCTAGCACAATGTCATAAGTTCCCATGTCTATATAAAACATATAGGATCTTAGGTGATATTGACCAACTTGGAGCCACACATTTTAAAAACCTCCTTCACATTTCATGGACCCTCCATTGACAATCATGACTTGAAAATTATTGACTACACGGATATAAAAATTGACTTCTTGGAAATTCCGATGATGAATAAAATGATGGGTGCTACCACTGTCAACAAGGATGATGAATTTATGATTCTCAATGTAACCAATTAACTTGAGAGTTTGGGCATCATAAAATCTAGTAAGAGAATTTAGTTAAATCACTGGTTCAAATTTTGGTGGATCAAAGGGTGGTGTTATATCAACTAGTGCTGGTATCTCCTCCATAGGGGGAACAACTACCTCCTCTTCAGAAACATCCTCAGTCATGGCCATAAAAATATTTTGTTCCTTACACTTGTGCCCTACAAAAT
This sequence comes from Picea engelmannii, assembly GCA_009831015.1. Classification (NCBI taxonomy): domain Eukaryota; kingdom Viridiplantae; phylum Streptophyta; class Pinopsida; order Pinales; family Pinaceae; genus Picea; species Picea engelmannii. Next base: position 204,727 of record ML789525.1, on the reverse strand, counting down.
ATTTTTCATCACAATTTTATAAAAGACCCTTGAGTTGGCGTTGAGCCATTTCTTCTCGTATTAAATTATTGATCTTGAGGGTGTTCGTAAGACGGGTAGGATTGGAAGGTTTAAATCGAGGAAGAAAATAGGGCTTTTGGGTCTGGGAGAATATGATTTGTTGGGATTCTTTGGATCGTTGAGTAGATTCCAACCAAGTTTGGGGGTGGGCCATGAGAACATGGGCACTAATTTCATCTTTCAGACCAATGATAAAGTGTTCCTAGAAGAAGGAATATGACATGCCCTCTGTTATAAAATCTAGGTGCTCAAAGAAAAAAAAAAGTATTCCATTGTCCTGTACACTGATTCAACTTGGTCAATCAAACTAAATGATGGGTTTCAGATTCAAAGTCGTGATCAATCTCTGCAACAAACTGTTTCCAAGAAACAAACCCTTGGCATGCCTTTCTACACCATTGCCACAATTGTGGATGTTTCAGATGAAAATGTAGGACACCATAACGAAGCTTGGATAAATCATATGTAGTTCCATGAAAAGAGAAATATGTTCCATTTGTGTGATCCATCCAATGGGATCCAACCCATCAAATTTGTTCACCTCAATTCTGGGAAGGTGAAGGTCTTGAGGAAGGTAGGTGGAATGAGGACCTTCGTAATGGGAAGAGTCATTATCTTCCTAATAGGAAGGTTTCTTAGAAGATTTAGGGTTCAGGGAGCAACTCATCAATTGGTCAAGTGTGTATTTGATGTCTTTGACGTGGGCACAATTGTCTTCTAGGGTCATAAAAGAGGAATTGAGCCTGATAATGTTGCAATTGAGAGTCTTCATGTCATCCTTTTTCTAGCAATTTTCAGAAATAAATGTATTGAGTTCTTAGGCGTGGGTGGTGGAAATTTGGGCAAAGGAAAAAATAGGCATGCGGGTTCAAACTAAAAAAAATGATAGGTGAGTGGTACCATGACACACGGGGAAAAGAGAGGAATCCAAAGGGATAGGTGGAAAATAAGGGTGTCGGGAAGGGTGGGTGGGACCACGTAAAAAAAATAGGGATAGGTGATAGGAATCAGTACGATTAGGGAGAAAAGGGGAATCCAACGGGATCGGGCCCAAAAAAGGGTGTCAGGAAAGAGGGTTCAGTCCACGAAAAGCATTTCTTTAAAAATGAGAGGTGTCATGGTTATTAGGGAAAAGAGAGGAATATAATGGGATACGTCCCAAATAAGGGTGTCAGTGGGACCACTATACTCGTTTTTGTTTTTTCTCTTATGAAGTTAAACTCTGATCTGAATAATATTGTAGTGACGAAATGACCATATTTTTAACAAGAAGAAAAGTGTAGAAATTTTACAATCTGAATGCAAGATGTAAGGTTGCACTACAATAGATATTTTCTATTCCTTTTCTATTTTTTTTTCTGTCCCAAGGTTTATGGTGTTCAGGGTTTCTATAGACAAGGGTTTCCCCTATGCTATATCTCTCTGATATATGTGCAGGGTCGAACAATAGTACTTGACCATACCCTTAGTCATTCTATATGATTCCTAGGTACTAGAGAGTATATTCCCAAGTGTTGTTCTTGGTGGCACTATACCAATCATGAGTCCAACATGCTCATCTATGGAGGGTTTTAGGATACCTAGGCTAGTTCGTATACATGTGTTGTGTGATGTGATACCATTCGAATGGGTGCGAACAAGGGTTACACGGGTGTCCAACAATGTGAGCTTAAATACCTATTGTATTTCCTACATGTATGCTTCCCCGACCACATATTTATGCACTGAGAGACACATCACTATACTTTTAAAATGTCTAAATACGTCTCTACCTTGAAAAAAATTAACCCACAATTCCTGCCAAGGAAAGTTCTCTAATACCATTTATAAGGTAGAATATGTAATATAATATGTGGATACATGAAAATTTAGCATATATCAATTGAGAAACAAATTATTGAAAAGAGAAACACTATAAATGATACCTTTATTTAGAGAAATAAATGTTCACTTGCCTCTTCGAGGGGGAAACCTCAAATAGAGAAAGGATCTATTGCAATAATTCTCAAGACAAATAATTTCCATGGCTCATACTCAACCACTTGTGCATACATCTCCCTTCTCACATGGGTTGGGTAATAGAGCTCAACATTTGATACATTTTGTACAACTCCTACAAGAAGGTCGTGCCACATTTAATGCTAGCCATACAATAATAATAAGTGCACACAAATAAAGGTAGCCACTTAGCCATTGTTTGGGATGATTTCCAAGGAACTTTTTTGTGACAAATGCATATATTAGGGAACTGTACCATATAATAGATATTGGGCATAGTTTTTGAGGAATAGTTTGTTGCTATGTTCACTATATTGGGCTCTACAGGACATACAACCATCTGGCACATTTTGCATTGTAGAATTGACACAAAAATCTATCTGGATTATTGGCACATTTTTGTATACAAGTACTAAGTATTTGATGCTGAAATATTCTTGTTGTTGTAACACATAATTTTTCCTATGAGCCAAACAAGAAGAGAATCTCCATGACAAGTTTTCCTCTTGTGGGTTTTTCCAGGGGAATTTCCCATAAATTTTCTTTTTCCAAATGTATTGGAATGTTGCTCAATGTTCATTTATTTTATGTTGCTAAGTTTCAGATTGATTATTAATTGTATTTCTACTCATAAAGTATAGTAGAATGATGGTATATTTAATGAATTAATGTTGATTTTATTGGAGGTTGAAATATGATTTGTGACTAAGTGTTTGGGGCTAGATTATTTTATTTATGAACATTGTATTAGATCTTCATCTCTGAGGTTCAGTGGACAGTTGTTTGCAACTTGGAAAGTAGTGACTTCTGTGTCTTTTTCTAGGAAGAAGAAGGGGAAGAAAGAGTCTTTTTCAGTAGGACACAGATGCCTTCTAGTATCAGGCATGAGGATAGGTTGGAGGGGATCTCCAATACCTAAAATGGAAGGTGAGGATTGTGAGTGTTCTTAAGGAGAAAAAGATGTGGAAATTTGTGAATACCATCGTGTTAGTACCTTTTGTAGATCCTTTTGTTGTGGGTGTTCATGAGGTACAGGAAGGAAGGGATTAAAGAATACTTTTCGATGGAGTTAGAGACCACCTTATTCCACATTTGGTTGATAAAGAGACAACTAAAGAGATGTGGGATGAAATAATAAAATTTTATGTGTAATAAAATGAGAACCAAAAAATGGCTCTCAGGGTCAAGCTCTACAATACCAGGATGGATAAGGGAGAGAGTGTGGCCTCCTACCTCACTAGAATTTCATAAGTGAAGGATGAGTTTGAAGCTGCCGAATAAGTTATTCCAGAGTCAAATTAGGTGCACATATCCCTCAAGGGATTCACCAAATAGTGCAAGGTTTTCATCAAGTGTGTGGTGCAAAGAGACTATATGCCAGATTGCAAAAGACTGCACGATGAATTTACTCATGAGGATATCTAGGAGGGGTCTCAGAGTATAAATGAGAAGAAAGTAGAGGGTGGTTCAAATGAGCAATTTTTTTCTCTTTTGGGAAACAAAAAAGAAGAAGAAGATAGACATGAAAAAAGTGAAATGATTTGAATTTCACAACACTGGCCACTATGCGAGTCAATGTATAAACAAGAAGAATAATAAGAAGAAGGAACTAGATGTATCAATGCCATCTTAGGTTTTTGAGTTCAAAGAGAAATTCGAGATGGAATTTTCTCTAATTATTGGTGCTTTAGGAATTGGTTGTCTAGTGTTTGAGGACATTGAAGTGTGGTTTTCTAATAGTGGATATTCTTAGGATATGATGAGAATGAGTTAAGTGTTCCTTACTCTTTCAGAAATAGACTCATATTTCTTTGTGGATAGTGGGGCTAACTCACAACTTGCAGTGAATGGGGTTTGAAGTGTTAGATTCCAACTAGAGTCTGAAGGTTCTCTGGAAGTGGCCAAGGTGATTTTTATTCCAAAGATGACAGTAAAATTTCTCTCAGTTTCATCTTTAGAGATTAATGGATTTGGAGTTGAATTCTTTTGTGGATGTGTGTTTCTATATCTAGAGGGAGCTACTCTAGAAGCAACAATATTGCTTAGTGTCAGACATGAGAGATTGTACTCATTGTTGAGATAGCCTATGGTTTGATCCATTGGATACTTCAATTAAGTGTTTCTCTCAATGTTTGAGAGGGGGAAGGTTGGATGGTTGAGAGAGTTGATACCGGGGACTCAGTCATATTCCAATACTCTCATAGGAATCAACGTGTATTATATGAAACAAATGTATGCTCAAGAGAGTGTAGAGACTCCTATGAGCATTTATTTAGTTTGGAGATTAGTAGAGGTAGAAATAGATTCTTCCAGTGCAATGGGAGTAGAGGCTTCTAGTTCATATGAAGAAACTACTACAACAAATGAGATGATAGAGCTAGAAACAGATTCTCATGGAGGTACCAAAAGTAATAGCTCGTTTCCATAGATAGAGAGTAACTCATCTTGTCCACGTGTTGTTATTTGTAATAAAAAAATCATTCCAATTATCTAAAGATATAATAAACCACCTCATATCGATTCTTTAATCGTTATAAAATAAAATATGAATACAATAAAAAAGTTATACATAAAAACATTGTACACATGATATTTATCTTAAGAAATTCAATATGATAAAAAAAAGTAAAAAATAAGGTATGTCCTTTTTTATACATTTCCTTTGAGGCCAAGGACTATAGGAAATGGATTGTCATTTTTCCTATTAGTTTACATGTAAATAGATATATATATATATCAACCATTTACATAAAAAAGTAAACCTTTTTTCTTGAGGATGTATCAAAACCTTATGTTTCCCAATAAAAATTGTGTTGGTCTTATTTGGCCTCTTCCCAAGACCAAGAGAAATAAATCTCATATTTCATAAGTTTCACATGAGGCTAAGAAACAATAATCCTAATATTTTCTCATTTTGAACTTCAAAAAACTTTGAAAACAAAGTAATGCTAGGTTGATATAATATTGGGTCCAACATATCACATTAGGTCTCTAACATTTTTAATTTATTAGGTCACTTAGCGATAATTGTTCTTTCTCACTACTTCATAATCATTCTTGAATCTTTGTGTCAGTTGTTTCTCACTGACATTTGGTACACATATCCATCCCTTGATGCAAGGAAAAATTTGATCACTATCAATCATGCACTAAAAACGCTTTGATGCAAAGACAAACTTGATGAATTTCAATCAAGATCTATAAAATCTTCGATGCAAGGCCAAATTTGATGACTATTGATCATGATTTATAAACGCTTCGATGCAAGGCCAATCTTGATACCTGTCGAAGTTGCCTATAGGAACCAAGTAGTGAACGAAGATTGATAGATTGAGTGGAATCAACATCGTTCAAAGTAGTAGTTCCTAGTCTATCAGGTATTTTCAATCGCTCACCCTCTCCTCAAAGCTCCAGGTTTGGCTCTATCTCAACTACCACAAATAAGGAGAAATATGAGAAGAGTGTATACATGTACATTTTTTTTAGTATCTTTCCTTCCCTACATCAGGTATATTATTCTTGGGTGGATCTATTTTCACTTGTGTGTTTGGTTCCTTACCTTTGGCATATTTGGCTTCCTTATATGCACACATAAGGAATTCGATCGACTTCCATAAATGCACATATATGGAAGCCACTATGTAAATGCACATATATGGAAGCCCTTCCGTAAACACGGATATACAAAAGTGGTCGAATTCCATATAATATACGCATATATGGAAGTGGTAGGATTCTATATAATATGTGCATATACGGAATTGGTTGGATTATGTATATGTACATATAGGAAATTTGACCACTTCTATATATGCACATATACAAAAGTGGTCAGATTTCATTTATGTGCATATAAGAAAGAGGGCGACTTCCATATATGCTCATATACAAAGTCCATCAGCTTCCATATATGTGCATATACTGAAGAGGTCAGCTTTAATATATGACACATACCCCCTACCTCTGCCTCGACAGGGTCCACTAACTTCCTGGTATAAGGATCGTTCTTCAACTCTTGATGAGCCAAAATGGCTCTTTAGCTGTCTGTTGGAACCTTAAATGAAAAAATGCACATGTACAAATGAAAACACATCATGCATGAACAAAACCATGCATGACCTCCCTCCACGTGACCACAACCCTGTGACCACAACACTGTGACCACAAGATTACACAATAAGCACATCACGTTTCGTGATGTCCAGGATTTTCATTCCAAGACACCTAATTCCTCCAAGTATCAAAACCCTACTAGGGGCCTAGCAATGCTAGCCCTCTCTCCTATGAACATGATGTGACCTTCCTTTAGGAACTAGGTCCTAGCTCCCAAATATTTGGGACTTCGTGATTCACGAAGTCAAAATACTTATCACCGCGGATCTTCCAATTCCCGAAACCCCAAAATTATCCCACGTCGGATCAATGACTCCTGGCACTCCAAGATCTGACGACTATTATCGAATCACAATTTCATGATTCAGGAGTTCAAACAACTCTGCCCTTTGATCTTCTCCAGTAGCGAGTTAGTGAAATGATGATATCTTGCCACGTGTCCCTCGACGATGGATGACTAGGATCATTTTGGCTCCTAGCACCCCGAGTATTTAATATTGTGTTCACCTCCATTTTCTCATTGCCCAATCCTTCAATGTGTGTGGATATCTTCCATGTGTCACCCCAGATCCAACGGTCCAGAATGATTTCGCAAATTCACCTTTCCCGAGTTTTCTCCTCTGATCCTTGCAAATATTCCAATGTTTGATTCCACGAACACCCTGGATCTACTGCCACTTGTACTCTTTGATGATTGAAGCAGACCCCTTTTGACCCTCGGGTCGAAGTCCGCTCACAGGATCATTCACTCACTTCCCCGAGCTGAAGCGACTCTTTTGATTCCTCACCGGAATGTTGAATTATCGATCCACAAGTCCTTCTTCTTGCCTCACGGTCTTCTGCTCATGACCGTGAATTTTGGGTTTCGGGACTCTCAGAGTTCTAATGTTGAGAACATCTATCCCCTTAACCTCTCGATCACCAAAATGTCAAAATGCCGAAATGACGTTCACAACAATTATCCCCCTGGGCTATGCTTTGGCCCATATGACCACTTCCCATATGACCACAATCCTATTTCTTTTAGGATTTATCAAAATGAGAGCCCGACCTCTTGTCAACGGGACTCCCAAATTCCTGATTTCTGATTTGTTGAAATGGATTCCTTTCGAAAAATCTCTCGAAATCCTGGATTGTTTCCATGCGTCTCCTCAAGATGGATGGTCCTCCTACATTTCGAAATTTCACAACTTGTGACCCCCAGTGACATAAATCCTCTATCAACTTGAATCCCTAGTAGCCAAAATATTGGCAGGTTCCTTGATCTCCACCACGTGTCCCAACGAATGGATGTATGTGATCTTTTCGAAACTTCGCTAGGTGCGAAGTCGAAATGCTCACCTCTGTGAGTCCCAGTGTCTGAATCCCCGATGTGGGTGATATCACGACATGCATCCCCCCTCAGGGATGGATGGATCGGATCTATTTCGGGACTTTCACTGTGAAGTGTCCAGACCTCTCGTCGTCAGGACTTCTGAAATCTCGATAACTCTGCACTCTTTGGGACTTTTTGTATTTCTCCACCCTATGCTTGAGGTTTAAACCTCATGCAACTTCTGACCAATCTAAGGAATGCCAACGATCCATGTGAGATCCAACGCTCATAATTTCTCCTGCTGTACACACCTCCTACATTGCTCCCTGGATGTGGAAATACAACGGTCCAGATCTCTTTCTCGGCCTGATCTGATAGCGGCTGTGCTCCTTCTGAGCATGCACATTCTTCCTAAAATTCTCTTCTCGAATCCTCAAATGACTCTTTGACTCTTGTGCTTCTCTGTAGGGTCTCTGCACACTAACTCAGTGCTATCTCTTCTGAACTTTTCATGTAGCTCTGACCTCTAAGGAATTTATCCTTTTTCTTCTCCTTTAGATGGAGAATCTGATGCCCTCCTGACACTCCTTATCTCAAGCAACCTCTTTCTGAGTCCGCAGGGTGTTCAACAACCCTGTGAAGATACTTCTCCTTCGACTCTTCTTCAAATCTAGAACTCAAAGAGTTCTCTCTGTGCTCTCTAGAACATACTCAATGCCCTCCTGGTAGAGTGTCTAGAATCCTCAGTGATCCTGACTTCTGTTGAACTCACAACAGATTTCTTCCTCAATGCATCACTATGCATATGCTCAATTCCCACTTGGCAGATCTCTTACAGAATACCACAACAATTTTGTCTTTCTATTGAACTCACAGCAGAGTTCCTCCTTAATGCAACCAGTGCATACGCTCAATGCCCTCCTGGTAGAGCTCTACATAACTCCTCAGATATTTTTTCTACAACTATGTCCCTCATACATAGCCTTACCTCCATGGTGTTCAACAACCTTGAGGTATTTCTCTGAGCTAATGATTTCAGCTACTGTGCCCTCCTGACACACCTTTTTCTGAACCCACAGAATTCAGAAATGCACTCTCTGTGCATGGCTATCAGAACCCACAACGTTCTGTCACACCCTCCTGGTGTGAAGCCTCAAATACCTCTAACCCTGAAATCAAAAAACCCCTACAAATGCATTCCTAACATACATATACATCATACAAAGAACATAGATAGACATTCATTCAACACATAAATACTTGCAGGAAAAACTGCTTCTGTTTGTATTAATAAAAATGCCTCTTTACAAAGGTATTATGAGCACAAACTTCAATATAGTCTTGGCTCCTTCTCAACTCTCTCTACATACTCTGATCTCTGATAATACAAAGAAGATGTCTTGTTCTTTTACACGAGGGGGCTCTTTTAGATCTTCCCTCCAAACTCACCTACCCTATTCAATTACATTGAATGGGTTGTCTAGTCCAAAATCGGATCTAGATTTCAGCCTTACAACCCATTAAAGGCTATCTACTCTAATGCCTACACAAAGGCATGACTCCATGGCTCAATAACGTACAACATTAATTACATTCAAATTTCAAATTTGAAATGAGGTTGTGCCTCTTCATCCTTGAATGTGTGCGGTGACATGGGCTGGCTAGCTGGATGATTGATATGGAGAGATGATCCTCCATCATACTCCTCAGCTGCAAAATTCATGAGCTCCTGCTCATGTGCTTCCACCTTCAACTATTGAAATCCTCCTGGATCCCAAACAAATTTTTTGAGTTGTTCATCTGCTCCATCTCTTTTCTACTATTGTTTCTGCTGATGTTGCTACTTCTCTGCCCAACTTCTCCTTGCTGACAGTCTCTGTTGATCTCAACATCAGCCTTTTGATGTCTTCTATCACCTCATCCAACTGCTGCAATGGCTGGCCCTGTTCATGCAGTCTCCTCAGCTGCATTTTCTTTCTGCAGATGGGTAGATCATCATGATCTCCCATGTCATCTTAATCTTCTTCCAACCTCACTTGCTGGATGTGCAAGCTATGCACTATCACCCTCTCTCCAGGGCTTCAATATGTTCACATAGATCAACAAATCTCATGTTGTCTGCTTCTTCTTCTTCTGCTTCTGCAAGCTCCAATGTTGCAGTGTTTTCAACTTCCTGGATGAAAGTATTGAGCCACTCCTCAGAATGCTCATCTTCTTCTGTTTGGGCAGCTTCTAACACCTACTCCAATTCTTCTTTGAAATTCAAAGCTAGTTGTCCTTCAATTGTTGTTGTTGTTTCTACTGCAACACAGATTTTTGCCTCCTCTGGGCTAAGTGGTAGGAATATTTCAATTCCTCCAATCATTAGAAGATTCCTCCAATCTTCCTTTTCTGTCAACTGCATCTGCTGATCCAAATCCATCTCTGAGATCATCTGCTCTGTCAACTCATTCGGCTGATTCGCACTCATCTATGAGTCCATGAGACTCTCAGATAGCCTCATTTCTGTTTCCATGCCCACCTGGCAAATTCGAAACTTTTTGTTGCCCTCCTGGCAATCCATGAGATACCACAGTGATCTCGATTCATTTCCCTCCTGGCAATGTGAAATTCCTTGGCTATTCTCCTGACATTCTATGAGACCATGCAATAATCTCAAATCTTTTCCCTCTGGACAATTGGGAATTTCCTGGCTTTCCTCGTGACAGTCTATGATATCCTCAAATGATTCCATTTCATCCTCATCTACACTGAGATTTCTCCGACTCTCTGGTTCACATACTTGAACCATCTCCTTAGGTCCATCGAGGTTTTCAGCATGCCTCATCCATCCTCTTAACAGTCTATGTTGTCTTCTACCCATCAACTCCTTGAATGGCCATTTTGCTTTCGCCTTCCTCATGGGCCATTCATATACCCATCTCGACTTGGCGTTTTGCTGCATCTCAAATGCAAGTTCATCCATTCTTTCCCTCATCTCGGTGAGTTCTTCATCCGATTCATCTTTGTTCATTAGCTCTGGGTCCTTCCTTCCGGCACTCGTATAGCCTTTAGTAACCATCTTGTTGTCTATATTCCCTCCTGGTAAATCTATCGCCGTCACTCTGCACCCCTGAGTGTTTCCAGCCTCTTCCACAGTCTTCCTGACTGTCTCCTTCATTGTTCCCTACCTACAAACAACCATCACAAAGTTTCTAGCACTCTATCTTCCTTTGCCTTCTTTCTGCCTAAAATATACAAACAAAGTTCTCGCTTTGATACCACACTTGATGTGTATCAGAGTGCTCTTTCATCTCCAGCTTCCCTTGCCTGAAATCTATAGACAAGATTCAAGGCTCTGATACCACACTTGACACAGACCCCTTCTAACCCTCAGGCCGTAGTCCGCTCATAGGATCATTCACACACTTCCCCGAGCCGAAGCAACTCTTTTGATTCCTCACTGGAATCTCGAATTTCCAATCCATAGGTCCTTCTTCTTGCCTCACAGTCTTCTACTCATGACCATGAATTTTGGGTTTTGGGACTCTCAGAGTTTTGATGTCGAGAACCTCTGTCCCCTTAACCTCCCAATCACCAAAATGCCAAAACGTCGAAATGATGTTCACAACAATTAGCCCCCTTGGCTATTATTTGGCCCATATGACCACTTCCCATATGACCACAGTCCTATTTCTTTCAGGATTTATCAATACGAGAGCCTGACCTCTTGTCAACGGGACTCCTGAATTCTCGATTTCTGATTTGCTGAAATGGCCTCCTTTCGAAAAATCTCCCAAAATCCTGGATTGTTGCCACGCTTCTCCTCAAGATGGATGGTCCTCCTGCATTTTGCAATTTCACAACTTGCGACCCCCAGTCACACAAATCCTCTGTCAACTTGAATCAATGGTAGCTAAAATACCGACGGGTTCCTCGATCTCCACCATGTGTCCCAACGAATGGATGAATGCGTTCTTTTCGGGACTTCACCAGGTGTGATGTCAAAATGCTCACCTCTGTGAGTCCCGATGTCCGAATCCCTGATGTGGGTGATCTCGCAACATGCATCCCCCTCTCGGATGGACGACTCAGATCTATTTTGGCACTTTCACTGTGAAGTGTCCAGACCTCTCATCATCAAGACTTCCAAAATCATGAATTCTGAAATCCCGATAACTTTGCTCTCTTCGGGACTTTCTGGATTTCTCTGCCTTGTGCTTGAGGTTTAAATCTCATGCAACTTCCGACCAATTCGACGACTGTTGGTGATCTGTGTGAGATCCAACGCTCGCAACTGCTCTTGTTGTACATGCATCCTACGCTGCTCCCTGGATGTGGAAATCCAACAGTCTAGATCTCTTTCTCGACCTGATCTGATGACGGTTGTGCTCCTCCTGAGCATGTGCATTCTTCTTGAACTTCTCTTCTTGAATCCTCAAAGGAATCTTCAACTCCTGCGCTTCTCTGTAGGGTCTCTGCACACTAACTCAGTGCTATCTCTTATGATCTTTTCCTGTAGCTCCGACCTCTAAGGAATTTATCCTTTTTCTTATGCTTCAGATGGAGAATCCAATGCCCTCCTGACACTCCTTAGCTCAAGCAACCTCTTGCTAAGTCTTCATTGTGTTCAACAACCCTATGAAGGTCCTTCTCCTTGGACTCTTCTTCAAATCCAGAACTCAAAGAGTTCTCTCTGTGCTCTCTAGCACCTACTCAATGCCCTCTTGGCAGAGTGTCTAGAATCCTCAGTGATCCTGACTTTTCTTGAACTCACAATAGAGTTCTTCCTCAATGCATCACTATGAATATGCTCAATTCCCACTTGGTAGAGCTCCTGCAGAATTCTGTAGCAATTTTGTATTCCTATTGAACTCACAACAGAGTTCCTCCTTAATGCAACTAGTGCATACACTCAATTCCCTCCTGCCAGAGCTATACAAAACTCCTCAGATATTTTGTCTGCAATTGTGTCTCTCATACATAGCCTTACCTCCAAAGTGTTCAACAACCTTGAGGTCTTCCTCTGAGCTAATGATTTCAGCTACTGTGCCCTCCTAGCATGCCTTTGTCTGAACCCGCAGAATTCAGAAATGCACTCTTTGTGCACAACTATCAGAACCCACAGTGTTCTGTCACACCCTCCTTGTGTGAAGCCTCAAAGACCTCTAACACTGAAATCAAACAACCCCTACAAATTCATTCCTAAAATACATCTACAACATACAAATAACACACATAGACATTCATTCAACACAGAAATACTTGCAAGAAAAACTGCTTCTGTTTGTATTAATAAAAATGCCTCTTTACAAAGGTATTCTGAGCATGAACTTCAACAAAATCTCGGCTCCTTCTCAACTCTCTCTGCATACTCTGATCTTTGATAATACAAAGAATATCTCTCGATCTTTCACATGAGGGGGCTCTTTGAGCTCTTCCCTCCAAACTCACCTACCCTATTCAATTACATTGAATGGGTTGTCTAGTCCGGAATCGGATCTAGATTTCAGCCTTACAACCCATTAAAGGCTATCTACTCTAATGCCTTTGCAAAGGCACGACTCCATGTCTCAACAGCCTACAACATTAATTACATTCAAATTTCAATTTGAAATGAGGTTGTGCCTCTTCATCCTTGAATGCATGCGCTGACGTGGGCTGGATGGCTGGCTGATTGACATGGAGAGATGCTCCTACATTAATGATGGATAGTTTTGATCATTTCATAACTTCTCTCATGCAACTTCCTTTGGATCCAACGACTGTTGGTCCTCTACACTCAGATATTATAGTTCAGATATGATCTCCTCCCATGTGCATTCTTCATTGTCTAGACATGGGCTCCGATGGTCCAAATTCACTTCTTTGCAGCTGAGCTAATGGTTGCTGATGCTCCTCCTCCTGATCTTGCGCTTCTCCCTAATCTTGGAATATTTTGATGCTTCAAAGGTCTCGGCCTTCAATCTCCTTCCTGGTAGCCCTGTAATGTTGGGTCTCAACTTCCACTATCCCTTCTAAGATTTTTGAACTAACATATATCTAAGGGGCTCGACCCTTTTCTTCCTTAGAAGACTTTTGGTGCTCCTCCTGGCACACTTCTACGTTGAACCTCCTGAGCTTTCAAACTTGAAACAAATTTGTCCCACGCACACTCCTTGTGCTCTGACTAGCCTTCGTATGGCTGTCTATCAACACTTCATCTAAGTGTTGGCCTGGTGCACTCCTTGCATGGGTCTTTGTCTAGAGTGTTCAACAAGCCTATTCCTTTCTCTCCTTGAAAGGATATAAGTGCCCTCCTATCAACTTCTGCTCAAGAATGCCTTGCTGAGCCTATAGAGTTTTCAACAACTTTGTAAGTGTATTCTCTCCTCGACACTCCCCTTATCTATGAAATTGAAATAGATTTCTTCTTGCACACTCTTTGTGCTTACTCAATGCCCTCCTGGAAAAGCTTCACAGAATCCTCAACAATTATGTCTTCTCTTTGTGCACTCCTCTACACAATCATAAATCCAAGGTATTCAACAACCTTGAGGATTCTCCCCTTGAATTTATGATTCCTCTGATGTTCCCTCCTAGCACGTCTTTTCCTAAATTGCACAGAACTCAGATGTTCACTCTTTGCACTGGCTTACAGAGCCCTCAATACTCTGTCATGAAACCCATTACATGAAGACACAAAGAATCCATACTGAAATAAATAAACTCTCAGATAGAAAAGAATATATATCCATGCAGATGGAATCTAACATACATCTACAACATACAAATGAACACACACATAACATTCATGAAAGACACATAAACACACATAATCATATGTAGGAAAAACTGCTCTTTTCTCATGAACATAGATGTCTGACTATAATGTGTACAAAGCTCAGACTGCAACAGAGTCTTCAATATCTCTCCTATCTTGCCAATCTTTCTTTTGTATCTCTTGGAACTAATCAATCTAGATACAAAAGATATTATTACAAAAGGGGGATCCTTGAGCTCTTCCCTCCATCTCACCTACTCACATTAATTACAATGAATTACATTCAATGATTGTCTATTCTGGATTGGATCTAGATCTCAGTCTGTCAAACATTAAAGGGGACCCTATATACTACATGCATAAAGGCATCTACATGGCTCTTTGACCTTACAACAATTATTACATTTTCAAATTTGAAATTGAGAGGGTTGGCGCCGCTCTCCCCCATTGAATGCATTTTTTTATGTGTTGGCTAGCTGGTGCATTATTGGGTTGGAGCGATGCTCTTGCATAATACTCCACTGCTGAGAAAAAATCATGATCTCCTGCTCCTGAGCTTCCTAGCTCCGTTGAAATCCACCTGGATCACAAACTATTCTTTGGAGCTTTCCATATGCTCCATTGTTTTGTTGTTGTTGTTGTTGCTTCCCTACTGCTATGGCAGGCTCCCTTCTGCTCAACTTCTCTCTGTTGACAAATTCGTGCACTGAACTCAACATCAACTTTCTAATTTTTGCAATCAGTGTGTCCAACTACTCGAGTGGCTAGTTCTTTTCATGCCTCCTGTTCTGTTGGAGCTCCTCTTTATCTATGGGTGAATCATTGACCCCTCTTGTTGTTTTCTTCTTCTATGGCATTATATTTCCACTCTACTATAAACTTCAATTCTATACTCTCATCACTGAGTTGTTTCTCAACTTCACCTTCTGACAGATTTGCTTCTACCAATTCCTCTTATGTTGGTCCAACTCCAGCTTCCTCCAATTTCTCCTTGGTCTAGTATACTCCTTGTATCTCCAATCTGGTCTATTGGATGTGCTATATTTTCACCATTACCCTTCTCTCCCGAGAATCCAATTCCTCACAAAGATCAACAAATTCCATGTGGTCTACTTCCTCCTCTTCTGTTTCTTCTTCTATAGCCTCTAGTACTACAATTATCCCTTGTTCATATTCTTGGCTGAAAATTTCAAGCAATTATGTTGAATGCTCTTCTCCTTCTACTGGGGAAAGTGTTAGTGTCTGGTCCATCTTCTCCTCCTCTTCATGAAAATCACTGCTAGCTTTCCTTTTTCTGCAGATGCCTTTGCAACACACGTGTTGGCCTCAACTGGGCTATGTGGAAGGAATACCTCAATTCCTCCAATGATCATAATGTTTTTTTAACCCTCCTCTATCAGCTCTCCTTGTTGATCTAAACTCACCTCGAAGTTAATGGGATTGTCAGACAATCTCTTCTCTTCTCCCTTGCCCACCTAGACATTTGAGATTTTTGCACTACCTCCCTAGTAGTCTATGAGATCCTCCAATGATCCTGTATCATTTCCCATCTAGAAACTCAAAATTTCATCGATGCTCACTTGGCAGTCTCCGAGACCCTTCTCTAATCTATTATCCTCATTATCACTTAGACTCTTCCCATTTTCTAGTTCACAAATGTGAATCGGTTCTTCCTCTCGTTCATTGAGGTTTTCAGTATGCCTCAACCACCTTCTCAAAAACCTTCATTGTCCTCTAGATAACAATTTATGAATGGTCCACTCCACCTTCTTCTTCATGGGCCATTCATACACCCAATGCACCTTTGCATCCCGTTGCATTTTCAATGCAAGCTTCTCCATCCGTGTTCTTATCTCTTTAAGCTGTTTTTCTGTCTTAGCCTTGCTTTTCTGTTGGAATTCCTTGCCTTGACCACTCCTTTGGCCTTCAGTAGCCATCCTTCCCTCAAGAATGCGACTGGTTCTTCTGTCTTAGCCCACCTCGATTTCCACCATTTACTGCACACCTTGCAACAATAGTTACAGAGCATCAACACTCTATATTCAACTTCCAATACCACTTGATGGTATCAAATTGTCTCCTTATTTACACTACCTCCCTCTTCCTAAAATATAAATATATAAAGTGGCTTTGATACCACATGATGGTGTGTATCAAAGTATTTTTTCTCTGCCTACTCTCTGCTACAAAAATGAAACAGTTCTGAGCTCTGATACCACATTGATGGTGTGTATCAAAGTATACCTTTTAATCGTCCTTATTTTGTTTATTGTGTGTAAACAATGGGGGCTTTGATACCACTTGACATAGAATCCCTACCTCTACCTTGGCAGGGTCTGTTGACCTCTCGGTCTAAGGATCGTTCTTCAACACTTGATGAGACAAAATGGATCTTTAGTTTTCTGCTGGAACCTTCAACGAACAAATACATAGGTTCAAATGAGAACTCATCGTGCGTGAACAATACCATGCATGATCTGCCTCCACATGAACACAACCTTGTTACCATAATCCTACACAATAGGCGTGTCACATTTCACGATGTCTGGGATTTTCATTCCAAGACACCTGACTCCTTCAACTCCCAAAACTGGACTAGGAGATTAGCAATGCTAGCCCTCTCTCCTATGCACACGATGTGACCTTTCTTTAGGAACTGGGTCCCAGCTCCCAAATATTCGGGACTTCATGATTCAAGAATTTGAAACACTTCTCTCCGTAGATCTTCCAATCCCCAAAACTCTGAAATTCTCCCACGCTAGATCAATGACTCCTGGTGCTCCAAGATCTGACGACTATGATAAAATCATGATTTCAAGATTCATGAGTTATAAAAACTCTTCCCTTTGACCTTCTCCAGTAGAGAGTCAACGAAATGGACGTCTAGGATCATTTCAGCTCCCAACTCCTTGGGTATTTACTCTTGTCTTCACCTCCATTTTCTCGGTGCCCAATCCTCCGATGTGTGTGGATCTTTGTTACGTGTCACCTCAGATCCAATGGTCCAGACTAATTTCGTGAATTCACCTTTTGCAAGTTTTTTCCTCTGCTCCTTGCAAATCTCCCGATGTCAGATTCCATAAACACCCTAGATCTATTGCCACCTGTCCTCTTTGATGATCGATGGTTCCGATCCTTTGGGAACTTCTCTCGTGCACCTTCCTCTATATACAACTGTTTGTCCTCTACACTCAGATCTGACAGTTTAGATCTGATATCCTCCTGTGTGCATTATTTGTTGTCTGGATGTGGGCTTCGACGATCCATATTCACTCCTCTGCAACTTATCTAATGGCTTTCGACACTCCTCCTCCTGAGCTTGCACTTCTCCCCAGTCTTGGAATATTTATACGCTTCAAAGGTCTCCACTTTCGATCTCCTTCCTGTGAGTACTGTGATTTTGGGTCTCAACGTCCACTATCCCTCTTGATATTTTTGAACTGACTCTCATCTAAGGGGCTCGAACCTCTGCTTCCTTAGAATACTTTTGGTCCTCCTCCTGGCATACTTCTACGCTCAACCTTCTAAGCTTTCGAACTTGAAACAAGTTCTTCCTGTGCACACTCCTTATGCTCTGAATATACTTCAGATGGTTTTCTATCAACACTTCATCTAAGTGTTGGCCTGGTGCACTCCTCGCACAAGTCTTCCTCTAGAGTGTTCAACAACCCTATTCCTTTCTCTCCTTGAAAAGATATAAATTCCCTCCTGGCAACTTATGCTCAAGCATGCCTTGCTAAGCCTATAGAGTATTCAACAACACTGTAAGCTTCTTCTCTCCTCGACGCTCCCCTTATCTTTGAACTTGAAATAGATTTCTTCTTGTGCATTCTTTGCACTCACTCAATGCCCTCCTGGAAGAGCTTCACATAATCCTCAACAATTATGTCTTCTCTCTGTGCCCTCCTCTGCACAGTTGTACCTCCAAGGTATTCAACAACCTTGAGGCTTTTCCCCTTTAATTTATGATTCCTTTGGTGCACCCTCCTGGCATGTCTTTGCCTTAATTACATAGAACTCAAATGTGCACTCTTTGCACTATCTTACAGAGCCCTCGGTACTCTGTCATGCAAACCCTTGCATGAAGCCACAAACAATCTAGACTGAAATCAATAAAATCTAATATATAAAAATATATTTATCCCTGTAGATGGCATCTAACATACATCTACAACATACAAATGAGCAGACACATAACATTCATGAGAGACACATAAACAGACAAAATCATATGCAAGAAAAACTTCTTTTTTCCCATTAACATAAATGTCTGATTATAATGTGTACAAAGCTCGAACTGCAATAGAGTCTCATCTCTCTCTCCTATCTCTCCAATATTTCTTCTTCCTCTCTTGGAACTAATCAATCTAGATACAAAATATTTTCTTACGAAAGGGGGCTCCTCAAGATCTTCCCTCCATCTCACCTACTCACATTAATTACAATGAGTTACATTCAATGGTTGTCTAGTCCGGATCGAATCTTGATCTCATCCTGTTAACCATTAAAGTTGACCCTATATACTACATTCACAAAGTCATATGCATTGCTCTTCGACCTTACAATAGTTATGACATTTTCAATTTTGAAATTGAGAGGGTTGATGCCTCTCTCCCTTATTGAATGCGTGCTTTGATGTGTTGGCTAGCTGGCACATTGTTGGGTTGGAGAAATTCTCCTTCATCAATATATGCGCATATACAAAGGTTGTGTTCCGAATATGTGCATATACAAATGTCAACCATTTTCATAAATGCGCATATATGGAAGCCCTTCTGTAAGTGATCATATACAAAATCCATATACACGCATTTACGAAATTGGTAGGCTTGCTTATAAATTCATATACATAAGTTTTCCACTTCTATATGCGTATATACGAAAGTCTCCAGCTTTTGTATACCACATATACCTTGAAGGGATTCTGTATATGCGCATTTACGAAATTTCTTGACTTTCGTATATGCACATTTATGGAAGTCTCCCAACTTTCATATATGTGCATATATGAAAGTCGACCACTTTTGTATATGCACATATATGAAATCCTTTCAGGGTATAAGCACATATACGGAAGCTGACCACTTCCATGTATGTACATATACAGAAGTCAGCTTCTGTATAGTATATATGGAAGTCAACCACTTTTTTAAATGCGCATATATGGAATCCCTTCAGGGTATATGCGCATATACGAAAGTTAGCCACTTCTATATATGTGCATATATGGAAGTGGCCTACTTTCGTATATGCGCATATATGGAATTTGTAATCCGATCACTTATGTATATGTGCATATATAGAAGTGGTCGACTTCCGTATATTTTCATATACAAAAGTGGCCTACTTTCGTATATGTGCATATACAAAAGTGGTCGGCTTCCGTATATGCGATACAAAAGTTGGCCACTTTCATATATGTGCATATACGGAAGTGGTCAGATTTTGTGTAACACATATATGAAGTGTAAATCTTTTGTATATGTGCATATACGAAAGTTGGCCACTTCAATATATGAACTATATACAACTATATACGAAAGTTAGTTGACTTCTGTATATATGCGCTATATACGAAAGTTGGACGACTTCTGTAAATGCGCATATACTGAAGTCAACCAATTTCATAAATCTGCATATAATGAATCCCTTCAAGGTACATGTGCATATACATAAGCCGACGACCTCCGTATATGCACATATATGGAACTGGCCAATTTTCAGATATCTGCATATATAGAAACCCTTAAGGGTATATGCGCATATACATAAGTTGTTCAGGATATATAAAAATATACGAAAGTCGACCCATTTCATATATGCACATATATAGAATCTAAATCCGTTATATTCACATATATAGAAGTCAACCACTTTCATAAATTTGCATATACAAAATCCCTTTAGGTTATATGCACATATACGGAAGCCGACCACTTCTTTATATGTACATATATGAAAGCTGACTACTTCCATATATGTGCATATACGGAAGTTGTGGAATTCTGTATATGCGCATATACGGAAGTGGTTGGCATCCATATATGCACATATACTTTGAAGGGATTCTGTATATGTGCATTTACTAAAGTTGTTGACTTTTATATATGCACATATACAGAAGCTAGATTTTGTATATGTGCATATACAGAAGTGGTTGGCTTCAGTTTATGCACATATACAAAAGTGGTTGACTTCCATATATGTGCATATAGGAAGCCAATTTTTGTATATGATCATATACATAAGTGATCAACTTCCGTATATGTACATATACAAAATTCTACCATGGTCTATATATGCACATATACATAAGTGGTCAACTTTCATATATGCACATATATGATAGTTGGTTGACATTCATATATGCATATATGTATAAGCCAACCACTTCTATATATGTGCATGTATGAAAGTTAACCATTTTTGTAATTGTGCATATACGAAAGCCTTTCTGTATATGCGAATATATGGAATCCATATATTCTCATTTTAGAAAGTGGTTGGCTTCCTTATATGTGCATATATGGAAGTTAGCCACTTCCATATATGAACATATATGAAATTTGACCACTTATGTATATTCACATATGAACTCAAGTCATAGTTCCTATGGATATATGTGCATATACAAAAGTGGTTGACTTCTTTATGTGTGCATGTACATAATTGGTCAACTTTCGTATATGTGCATATATTGAAGTCAACCATTTTAGTAAATGTGCATATACGAAATCCCTTCCCTAAATGTGCATATACAGAATATGTATATGCAGATATACGAAATCTATATATGCGCATCTATGGAAGTGGTTGGCTTCTATACATGCGCATATATGGAAGTGTTAAAATTCCATACATGTTCATTTATGGAAGTGATCGTCTTCCATATATGTGCATATACGAAATATGATCACTTCCATATATGTGCCTATACTTAAGTCGATCACTTCCATATATGTAAATATATAGAATCTGACCACTTTCGTATATGTGCATATACGAAAGTTGGCCACTTCTATATATGTGCATATATGGAAGTGGCCACTTCCATAAATGCACATATATGATTTCCATATATGGGTTCCATATATGTGCATTTACGAAAGGTATTTTGTATATACACATTTATGAAAGTGGTTGACTTATGTATATGTGCATATACAAAAGTGGTTGGCTTCCGTATATGTGCATATACGAAAGTCGACCAACTTTCATATATGTGCATATACAAAAGTTGACCAACTTTCATATATGGACATATATGAAAGTTGACCACTTCCATATATGTGCATATATGAAAGCCAATGGAGTTTCTTATATGCACATATACGAAAGCCAATGGACTTTCGTATATGTGCATTCACATAAGCTGATCACTTCTATATATTCGCATATACATAAGTAAACATATACATAATCTAAATTCTATATATGCACATATATGGAAGTAAACAACTTTCGTAAATGTGCATATATGGAAGTCAAGTATTTTTTCTCCAATATGGGTATGACTATTAATACCAACAAAATAAAATTCATTATTATTAAATCCAATAAAATCACATAAGATAATTTCGTATATGACAACAACACCTTGGAGGAAGTGAATTCATAAAAGTATTTTAGAATAAATATTCACCACAATCTGAACTGGAATTATAGCATCGAGAAAAAGATAAATGGAGGATGAAAATATTATTATGGGCTTGAAAACAATTGTAAATCAATGATACATTGGATATGGGATAAGAAATTTTTTCTCTTTGAGACTCTTGTTACTCATGTCATTCTATATGGATGTGAATTTTGGGGATGACGTATCTCTAGAGAATGTCCGGCTATTAGGAAATGTTTCTAGTCCGATTATTGACAGACTTGTATTTTTAGTTGATTTAAATCAAACAGCGACAATGATCCCTATACAAGAATACCAAGAAAACATTAACCATGTAGATTTTTTATCAGATCATGTTGATCCTGACACTTCAACATTGAACAAGCCAATCTCTGAGGTTGATAGATTGCAATTTTTACACACATCGATCGAAAAAAGAGAGAGGAATATATTGAACAATTTGCCTACAAATGTGGACCATTCTAAAGAAATTGACAAATTGTTTTTCACTTTAGTAGTAGAGATAGAACTTATTGTGGGGCTTTTTACAATCCTTACCTGGAATACCTTAACTACCATTTTTATTGTGGGTCTTTGAACAATTTTTACATGGTTTATGTGGTAAAAATTCTTTTGTCCCCGAGTGCCCTGTTTGGCCATATTTCTGGGAAAAAAAGAAAAGTAAAATAAGAAAATAAGTAAAATACAATTCCACCATTCTACAAAATAAGTGTGTTTTATTGTGAGTTCACACATATCATATAAAAAGTTCCACAAAAGAGGAACTACATAATCATTATGATCAAATCAATTTGTGTCAAATTAGTAGGATGGATTATGGGAAAAAATAAGGAATTAATTAAAAGATATTAAAAAAAATTGAGTTGTCTAAAAGAAAATTTAGCCCCTAGGCAACGTGCATCAATGTTTTTTTAGTTTTAAAGGCATCTACAATAAACATCATTTCACAGACGCCCACACAGCATATGCCACAGAAGAGGAACTACATATAACCATTATGACCAAACAAATTTGTATCAAACTCGTAGGATGGATTATGGGAAAAAATAAAGAAATAACTAAATGATATTAAAAACAAATGAAATTATGAGGGGTTCAAATTTCACCTACTTTCAACTTGTATATTTGGTATATACCTATCAAGCACGTCTTAAAATGAAAAAAGCTTCTCGTGGGACATCAAATTACAGACTATAATTGATTATTGCCAAATCATATGTTTCTTCTTTCAAATATCGTAACCCCAATACTGTTTATCGTAACCCCAATAATATTTTAAGGATGTGAGTCATGGAAACCAATTATATCCATAAATTTATGTAACTAGATCAAATAAGTACATAAACCATTAATAAGAAGTTGTTTAAGATGAAAAAGCATCACTCCTTAAGAGATAATTCTAATTAAAACATGATTATACTTAATAGAATTAAAGACATGATAGTAAATGAGTTAAAATGGAGGAAGAAAACATGAAATATATTATGAAAAAATAGTTTGAAGAGATGGAAATAAAAGAATCACCCTGAAAGGAAAATGATAGTGTTATGTTAGTGGATGCATTTATGAGATTTTAATTTATGTTAAATTTTTGTATCTTTTGCTTTTGGTTTATTTTATATGTATTATAACATTATTTATTTATTTTTAATAGGCAGATCTCCATTAAAATCAACATTTAGTAAGTAGTATATCAAATATTACTAAAAATTTAATACAATAATTAATAAAATAAAAAATAAAACTTAAGAATAAAATCAATAAAATAACTAACCTTTAATACAAAACAAATATCACATTCACTCCTTAATCTATAATTTGAACATTATTCTTACAGCATTCTCTAATTATCATAATTATTATTGTATTAAGAAAAAAACACATAAAATACAGTCTGAGTGGGCCTAATGGTTAAGAACTTGTGTTTCCTCCTAAGAGGTCACAAGTTCAAATCTAGAGTGTTGTAGGGTATGTATACCTACATAGACTTTATCAGTCAAATCGTTGGGCAGAGGGGGTCCCCTGTCCCACAAACAAGGGGATATCATATACCAATTTGGTGTATGACTTGGCCCTGACCTTAAAAATATATTATTATTATTATTATTATATAATTATTTATTTATTAAAATATATATGGATTCTCTCATCATATTGATTAAAAATTTATCTTTTTATTTGGTTAAACGGATTAGCTTGCTTGATTTATTTTATGATTTTAAATTTATATTAAATTTATGAATAATAGTGTTCTAAATATGTTAGAAATTGGGGTTTTTTAAAACAAAAGATGTTTGGTGTTTTTTATCAACAATTTTTATTTATAGTATTCTTACCTTTGTTTATGCACATATACATAGCTAGTCTTTAAGAGAATACATCACAAAATGAAGATGAGCAGCCTTATCATATTCTAAGAGAACTAAAGTGAATATTTAAACATGTTGAATGAAATTATCAAGATCATTATGGTTTTGCTAAGCCCAGAGGCACAGAAAATTAGTCTTTATAATTTTTTTTTTGTATTTGACCATATTGGAATGAAAGTACCAAGATCATTATGGTTTTTGTAAGCCTAAAGACATTAAAGAGTAATTAAATTACGAAATTGGGTAAAGTTATACCTTATATTGTTAAGGGTGGGGCATGTTAAAAGGGAAACATGTTCATCTTTGACTTCCTCATATGAAAAAATTTACAAATTCTCTTTTCTCACGGTTTTTTAGGCTAGTTGCACTACAAATTTGACTATGGAGGTCATGAGCTCTAGCCTTTGTTTTCGAAATATTCATTTTTTTTAACCTTATCATGTCGGAAATAGTTTTGATCAATCAAATTAAATTTGGTAAAACCTTTGTAGTATTTCAAATTCCTCTTGTTAAAAATTCCATTGGAATTTCTAGGCTTATATTTATACTTCATATGGATTTAAGATGTTATATTATTTATATTATTAATTTGTTTTTCTTCCTTTATGTTCCAATAGTTAAATCAAATCTTCGAATATTTCGCTTGACGTCTTTTAATCTGATTGTGTGAATTTCTCATACTATAAGAAACAATAAGGAGGCTATCCATGTTAGGATTGAACAATTTACAATTTTATGTTAACTATATAACCATTGATTTATATTTCACCAAAACAATGTAAAATAAAAATGAGTAATTCCTAGAAGATGATCAAATATTTAAAGAGAGTGAAAAATATTCCCTCCCTATAAACATTGATTATTCTCTAGTAGATTCATATTAGATATAACATACAAGAACCACTAATAATATCTCCAACTAGACTAATAATATCTAAGGTATAATAACAACTATATTAACAAGTCGAATTAGTAGCAGAACTCTTTGTACCTATTTTTTTTTTAGATATTTTAATGTAGTTGCTAGATATAATTCAAAGATAAAAGTGAAAGTTATTATGAAATACTTGAAACTTGTAATAATGTAATATGTGGGTATAGTTTAAAAGAAAAATAGAATCGACTGTGGTTATCCTATTCCTTTAAAATTTGAAATAGAAGTGCACAAATATAAGTGTTAGCAACTATTGACAATGCCACAAGTATATTGATTTAAGTCTTCAAAGCTTTTTTAAAGTAAATTAACGAATAAAAGTTGTGGCATATCACTCCTATACATAACATTTCAAAATGCATGAGTGAAATAGAACACACTTTTTCCGAAACTTTTAAGTAAGAAACAATTGAAGCTATTTAATATCACCTAATCAAACATTCAAAACTATCATAATTTATCTAATTATTCGCATCATAATAGTTCATTCTAAAGTTTTGATATTCTAATTTCATTATGAAATGAGGATGTGTAAGGTACCAGATGTAATATAATATACAAAAACATAAATATTCAACATATATCTATGGAACAACAAAATATTGAGAAGAAAAACACTAGAAATGATACCTTTATTCAGAGAAAACAATTTCACTTGCCTCTTTGAGGGGGAAACCTCTAGCAGAGCAGAGCTCTATTACAATCATTCTCAAGATAAATACTTTTCATGCCTCCTACTCTTATTTATACTAATTCTCTCTTCTAATGAACCTTATAGAGGGAGATCTTTCTGGAAGTAGAAGCTTCTATTAGGTCTTCTTACATTCACTTCCCATTTATTAAATAGGCCTTATAAACTAAAGTCATCCTTTATTACATTTAAAATATAAGAGTCTACCTATGTGAGGGGTTAGGGAGGTTAGGTCCCTAACATGCCCTAAACCTTCAAAAATGGCCTTGTCCTCAAGTCTTAAGATGAGGAAAATGTTGAAGAATGGTGATGGGTTACTCGGTGGCATTTTTTGGAGTTGTATCCTTTCACTCCATTGACACTTCCTTTATGATGCGTTGATGAAGACAGTGCTCTCACTAGTCGAAGACTGCTTGGGGATGCAACCAAATGGAATCTTGTTCATCCAACTTATGGATACTGGTTTGATTTTGTCACTTAGTTCCAATCACCTTATTTAATAATGAGACATGAAAAACAGGATGTATCCTAGGGTCACTCAATAAAGATAACTGGTAGGAGACTATCCCTATGCACTTGAGAACTGTATAACATAAATTTAGTAGCAATCTTATGAGAATGTTAATATTTGAGTGAGTTCTTATTATAACGTTTCAGACAAATAAACACATGGTACCCTTTAACAAATTGATATTCAAAACAATGTTAATCGACTTGATGCTTCATGCAATTTTGAGCCATCAAAATTTTTTCTTTGAGGGCATGGAGAACTGCCTCACGTACTGTATGGTTATTTTCAAGCTATTGAACCTTCGACATACCTAGAATGTATGAGAGAATTGATGATAGTTTTTTTCCATATACTACTTCAAAAGGAGTCAGGTGAGTTATTGTATGGTAATATGTGTTGTACCACCATTCATCTAGTGTTTACCACTGAGCCCATTGATATTGTCAGTCATATGAAGAATACCAAAAATATGATTCCAAACACTTGTTGAAAATTTCAATTTGGTCATCAGTCTCAGGATGATAGATGGTTTTGAGATGTAATTGGGTGCCGTGTAGCTTGAACAATTCTTTCCAAAAATTGTTGTTTCATGTGAGATCCATGTCAGAGACAATAGATTGTGGCATGTTGTGAAGTTTGAATATGTTGTCCATGGAAACTTGATCTACTATGCATGAGGTGAAGGGATGTTTAAGAGCACAAAAATAAACATATTTGGAAATATGATCAACCACCACCATGATGACTTACTTATTTCTAGATTTAGGTAGGCCCACAATGAAATCCATATAAATATCCCGCCAAATGGAAGGGGGAATTGAAAGGGGTTGGAGTGTTCCTAGTGCTTTGACTATTTCTCCATTGTTGCATTCACAAACATAAAATTCATCCACAAAGGTGTGGATGTCCTGCTTCATACCATCCCAGAAGAAAAAAAAAACATTGTAACCTTTCATAGGTTTTGAGAAACCCTGAAAGCCTACCTGTGAGTGAAGCACGAAGCTCACACAACACCATGGATTTCAATTGTGATTTTGTTATTAAATATATATGACCTTTATAACGAAGCTCAATATTGTTCCAAGATTACACTGGCGAAATTGGAGAATTTTCTTGCAATTGTTGGATCATGTGAGATATTTTGGGGTCATGTAACCATTCCTAGAGAGTGTCTTGGGGCCAATATGGTACAATGAATGAGAGGGAAAAGAGGTACCCTTCTTCTTCATATTTTTTGTAAAGAGATTCAAGGACCAAATTTTATTTTCCCTTCTTGTAAATGATCTAATAATCATAGCCAAATAGCTTGGTTACCTATTTTTGTTGCTCCAAGGAGGAAATTCATTTTTCTAGAAAATAATTCAAGCTCTCGTGATAATTTTTAATTTGGAATCATTCCCTATATAGATAAGGATGCAAGATATTCATGACTTGTAGAATAGACAACATTTGTTTTTCATAGATTGATTGGCCCAAATGTATGTCTAAAAGTTGTTTGCTAGTAAAGCCCAATGGTTGATCATATTGCAGGAGGACTTCCCCAATTCCTTTTCTTGAAGCATCGCATTCCAAGAAAAACGTATTTGTGAAGTCTCATAGTTCCAGGACAAGAAGGAGTGATTTTCTATTGGAGTCCAAGTGAAGGAATTATGTTTTAGGGGAGTAGTGACAGGTGTTTCAATATTTCCATAATTATTAAAAAACTCATGATAATAACTTATTAAACCCAAAAATCTACGCATATAATAAATTTTGTAAATGTGCATATATGGAAGTCAAGGATTTTTGCTCCAATATGGGTATGACTATTAATACCGACAAAATAAAAGTCATGATTATTAAATCCAACAAAATCACATATGATACCTTCGTATATGACAACAACAACTTGGAGGAAGTGACTTCATACAGATATCTTGGAATAAATATTCACCAAAATCTCAACTGGAATCATAACATTGTGGAAAAGATAAATGGAGGATGGAAATCTTAGTATGGGCTTCAAAACAATTGTAAATCAGTCAAACTTTGGATACGGGATAAGAAAAAAATCCTCTTTGAGACTCTTGTTAATCATGTCATTCTATATGGATGTGAAGTTTGGGGATGCAGTATCTCTTGATAATGTCCGATTATTAGCAAATGTTTCTAGTCCGATTACTGGCAAATGATTCTAGTCCGATTATTGATAGACCTGTATTTTTAGTTGATTTAAATCAAATAGAGACAATGAGCCCCCTACCAGAATACCAAGAAAACATTAACCATGTAAATGTTTTATCATATCATGTTGATCCTCACACTTCAACATTGAACAAGTCGATCTCTAAGGTTCATAGATTGCAATTTTTACATGCATCGATCAATAAAAGAGTGAGGAATACGTTGAACAATTTTCCTACAAATGTGTACCATTATGAATAAATTGACAAAAAAAAATTCACTTTAGAAGAAAAGATAAACAGAAGATTTGTGAGTGTCATGTCTCCATCCAAAATCATGACTAAGAGACAACACAATTTTTTATCTCGCAAATTAAACATATGCAACATCATTGTCATAGGCATTGAAGTAAGAATAAACCACAATTTCAAAGGGTTGGAAGGGTTTGCATAAAGTCAAGGAATAACATCGACAAGTGAATGGAACTAATTTCTTCAAAATATCATAGGAATGCAAAACGAACCTCTGATAATGTGCAACATTATGTTCTAGACAATATAGGTATTGTAATTAGAGATTTTAATTTGTTTTACATTATATGAATTATATTATTAGCCTCAAAATCATTTTAGGATTTTTGTATGATTGTAGTTACAATTGGGGAATGCACATCTCATAATGAACCTCATCATGTCCAACATTGTCAACTTCAATTATTTTTTGATGATATTGTTGAGGGTAACACAAGTACATTTTTTTTAAATTATTTCGACAAAAGAGAGTTGTAAACATATTTATATAGTTTAGTTAAAGTTTGTTTGATTAAATATTTAGTGCATCGTGTCTTACAATGAACACTAACCTTATTTTATTTTAACGGTTTATGTTGTAAGTTGAACCAAATGATATAGTGATTAAAGATATTAGCACACACATGCCAACAATTCCATTAATTTCATATTTGAACATATGACGCTTGATTAAAGGCAAAATTAACATTAAACTTTTCGATAATTAGTCATATGGTAATTTACATGAAGCACATATACTATATAATAAAAGAGTTACGACTACTAATTTCCCAAATATTTCCATTATGAAACAAACACAATATTGTTGGTTTGAATTTGTAAACTATGTTACCTAGTCTAAATATTACTAATAATACATTTATTTATTTGTAGTTTTTGGGAGTATCGGGGCATTGGATACAACAATGTGATGAATTAATTTGGATGAAGTTTTGCAAAATTATGTTACATTGGATATTAGCATACATTTTGTTGTTACATTGTGATGACATCACAATTTTTCTCCATACAAAATCCTCAATTAATGGATTTATTTCCAATGATCTATTGGTATTATATGCAATCTCCACTAAATGTAAGCATTCTTATAACTTAGAGAGATTTTACATGACATACATTTTCATCATATCCTTAATAACAATTTTATTAAGTTTTTATCGACCTATATCGCTATATTTATAATTATCTATTTTAAAATTTACGAGGTTGCACGGCTTCTACATAATGAATATTAATATATAATTTTTTTAATGCAATAGTAGCCTCTTGATACATGCAATTATGATTTATATATAATAAAAAATTAATAAGATTGTTGTCTATTTGAATGATGCATGTCTTCAAAATACTTTTTTCTTGGGTGTGTAAGGAATTCTTTATTAATTAGATACATATTTTCCTTGCACACCCAAGAAACATATACTATGCACATGTGTAGCATTGAGATATATGCCATTCTATTATTTTTATTATCATATATGGAAGTGACTTCCGTAAATGCATATCTACGGAAGCAAATTTCATGAATATGCGTT
Organism: Picea engelmannii; assembly: GCA_009831015.1. Taxonomy (NCBI): domain Eukaryota; kingdom Viridiplantae; phylum Streptophyta; class Pinopsida; order Pinales; family Pinaceae; genus Picea; species Picea engelmannii. The sequence continues at coordinate 174,346 of ML789525.1, read as the reverse complement.
TATGGAAAATGACTTTCGTATATGGGAATTTGCAAAAGTTGGCTTATGTATATGTGCATATAAAGAAGTGGCCAACTTCTGTATATGTGCATATACATAAGTAGTCAACTTCTTTACGAAGGCTAAATAACTTCTGCAAATGTGCATATATGAAAACCAATTCCATAAATGCACATTTAGGGTAGTCATCTTCCATAAATACACATTTACGGAATTTGACTTCCGTATATGTGCATTTATGAAAGTTGGCGAACCTCCATAAGGAAGTTGACCACTTCCATATATGTGCATATACGGAGGATGACCACTTCCACAAATGTGCATATACGAAATTTGACTTCCATAAATGTGCATTTACGGAATTCGACATCCGCAAATGCACATTTACAAAAGTTTGCTTCCATATATGTGCATTTACAGAAGTCTACTTTGTTATATGCACATTTGCAGAAGTGGTCAGCTTCCATATATGAGCATATAAAAAAGTGGTCAAATTCCTTATGGAGGTTGACCAACTTCTGTAAATTCCCATATATTGAAGCCAATTTTGTATATGTGTTCACAAGTAAAAGTGCCACTGCAATGGTGATGTCCCTGCCTAAAAGTATTCTAAACATATAAATTTGCATCACAAGGAATAAGTTTCAACATTTTATGAACATATATTTGGATCACATCGCAAGGTGTATATATATAGAACATAACATGCTGCATCTGTCCAATCAATCTATCCACATAAGGAAAACATGAATTAAATATACCAATACCATGACCTATATATATAATAGGTATACTAGGTATATTTGGCTCAATCACTTGTTGACTAGTTTTTTGAGTCGACTCTATTTGTTGCTATGTCAACCCCTATTGTGTTTTTGTTTCTTTCTTAGGGGATTCTTCTATTGACTTTGTTTGTTGTTGTTGCTCATGTATCTTCTCTTCACTGGTATATATATATTAGTATATTTATTGGTATATCTACATAGTATAATACCAATATATATATTAGGTATTTATACTTAGAATTTATATCGGCATGTATATATAATAAGCATATATACCTATGTATATACCTATGTATATACTTAGTATATAGATCACTATATATATTAATTATATACTATGTATGTATACTAAGTATATATACTAGTATATATACTAAGTATGTATATATATTTAGTATATATACTTGTATATATACTGACATATATATCTAGTATACATATCGACATATATACGTAGTACATATATTAGTATATATACTAAGTATATATACTAGTATATATACTAAGTATATATGCCAATATATATATCGACATATACTAGGTATATGTGTCGGTATATATACTTAGTATATATATCGGTATCTATATATAGTAAGTATATATACCGATATATATATGTGTGTGTGTGTGTGTGTGTGTGTGTGGCTTTCAATTAACTTAGGTATATATGTCAACTTTCATATATAGTGCATATATGGAAGTGGCCAACTTTTGTATCACATATATGGAAGCCGACCACTTCCGTATATACACATATATGGAATTCGACGACTTCCATATATGCACATATACAAAATTCATCCACTTCCATATATGCACATATACGGAAGAGGTTGGCTTTCGTATATGCGCATATACCCTGATGGGATTCTGTATATGTTCATTTACAAAAGTGGTTGACTTTACATATATATGCATATACGAAAGTCGACTTCTGTATATGTGCATATATGGAAGTGGTCGATTTCTATATATGTTCATATACCCTGAAGGGATTCCATATATGAACATATATGGAAGTGGTTGACTTTTAGATATGATCATATATGAAAGTTGGTTGAGTTTCGTAAATGTGCATATAAGAAAGTGAACCACTTTCGTAAATGCACATATACGAAATCCCTTCAAGGTATATGTGGTATACGAAAGTCGAATAATTTCATTTATGTGCATATGGAAGTGGTGAAATTATGTATATGTGATGCCAACCCCCCTTGTCTCCTAAGGGCTGGGTGACCTCCCAGTCTAGGATCGATCAAGAAACTGAGTATGATTGACTCTTCGACCCCTCAATAATATCAAATCCACTTAATATACCCTCTTTCTCCAAAGGCATAGGTTATATGGAACTCGTGGGCTTATCCTTAATGCCTTTCAAAAAAATAGTGTAAATAGGCACTAGCTCTCTTGGTTAATCCCCTCTCTTTATGTGACCAAGGATGTGACCAGTCGCCTAAACGAAAGGCTCGTCGCGATTTCACGTATCGGGTCTTTGCATGTGAGTCACCCCAACTTTCCTGACATCTGAAATCCCTAAAGGATCCTAATGCATGCTAGCCCCTCTATTCTCCTTCATTGATGTGACCCATTGCTATGACCACTCACCCAACTCAAAAGGAGTTTCATGATTTTGAGTATTGGTACTTTTAATGTGAGTCACCCCAACTTTCTTGATCTCTGAAATCCTGACAAGGGCCTAGCACATGCTAGATCCTCCCTTATCCTCCATCCATGTGACCCCTCGCTATGACCTGGGGTCAAACCTTCTGATCACTTCATGATTTCATGTTTCTCGAAGTCCGCTTGGTTGTCCTTCCAAAACATGAACTTGCAAGTTTCACTCGTCAGATCAACGGTCACCAATCCCCATGATCCAATGGTCTTGATCTCCTTTTCGTGTATCAAGACTTTGCGTTTCATGAAGTTGAAGGATTTATCACGAACCTTCTCCCAATATCTGAACTCCTGATATCTCCTTCCCTCGAAATGAATCAATAGTCCAGATATCTCCTTGATTTGATGACTCGGATCAAATCATGAACTAGGATTTCGCGAGTTCCTTGGTGATGGCCATTCTTTGATTTCTTTCACCTTCTCTGGATCCATCTTCATTTCATTTGAAGAGATCAAAAAACCCAATAAATGATTTTTGTCTTCATAAAAGAGGAATTCTTCAGGTTTATAAACAACTTCTCCTGTTGTAGTCTTCTCATCACTAGTGTCAAGTGCCTCAAATGCTCCTCTTTAGTCTTGATAAAGATTAGTATATGATCTAGATACACAACCATGAACTTGCGAATGAAATATATTAGTATTTCATTCATCAACCTCATAAAAGTACTCGGGGCATTGGTTAAGCCAAATGGCATAACAAGCCACTCATAGGAACCTTCATTTGTCTTAAATGTTGTCTTCCACTCATCACCTTATCTAATTTTGATTTGGTGATATCCACTTTTCAAATCTATCTTAGAAAATAATTTTTTTCCACTTAAAGAGTCCATCAAATCATCTGTTCTTGGCAAAGAGAATCTATACCTGATAGTGATCTTTTTTATGTCTCTCGAGTCTGTACACATTATCCATCCTCCATATTTATTTGGACTCAACATTGTTGGTACTGTGCATGGGCTAAAGCTCTCTCTGACCAAACCCTTGTCTAACAATTCCTAAACCTGGCTCTTTACCTCCTCATTCTCTCGAGGTGTTAGTCTATATGTCGCTTTGTTTAGCAAACTTGCTCCTCGTATCAAATCAATATGATGGTTGGTAATTCTGATGGGTGGAAATTAGTTAGGCAGCTCATCCACCACTATGTCAACAAAATTATCCAACAATTCCTCAACTTCTTTAGGTAAATCATCCATCGAAGTACTAGCAAGGATAAATCTGGGTTTCCTCACCACAACAAACTGCATCTCCTGTTGTTTCTTAACTTCTTTCAGGAGTTCCTTCCCACTCAAGAGAAGTATGCTTGTGTTGGCTTCCTCTTTCACTTTCTTCTCCTCTATTAGAAACAACATGCGTGTTATTCCATTCTTCTCCAAGGTGTATGTATTCTTCCTCCCATCATGAATGACATTCCTGTCAAAATTCCATGGTCTTCCCAACAAAATATGGCATACATACATGGGAATTACATCACACAAAATTTCATCTCTATATCCTCCTATCTTAAATTCAACCAAGAATTGTTTAGTAACCATTACTTGGTGTCCTTTTTGCAAGAATGAGACTTTATATGGATTTGGGTGTGAAGTTGTCTCCAACTCCAATTTCTCCACCATCTCTGTGGATACTAAGTTATCAGTTCTCCCACTGCAAATTATCACCTTGCATACTCTGTCTTTAGTCATACAAGCTATCCTGAATAGATTGTTCCTCTGTACTCGCTTTTTAACTTCCATCTTTGGTTTTAAGTGATCCTTTCCCATCATTAGGGATGTTCCATCCTCTGCTCCTTCTGTTTCAACATTCCCTCTTTGTGCTTCTTAAATGTGAGCTTCTCCTTCTTTCTTTCTCTCAGGGCATTCCCAAGACATGTTCCCCGTCTTTCCACAGGAATAACGCCTTATTACTGCTCTACCTCTTCCTCTAGAAGAGCTTCTTCCACCACCCTTTCTTCCTCAGGAACTTCCTCCTCTTTCCAAGTGGTTGTGTGGAGTTTCAGCCTTGTCTTTGCAATTGTGCACTTTGTCATGGGAAACACCCTTTCCTTTGTTCAGGGCTGGGATTTTACCTCTACCTCGTTGGATTTGTTTTTTGGCTAACTTCTCTTCTTCCTTCAATGCGAACTGATAAGAATCCTCCACCGTCCTTACCAACATATTGCTGATATCATCCCAGATTTCATACCTCGGGCCATTTATATACCTGGAAAATTTTTATTCATCCTTCTCTCTTTCTCCAACTTTGATGTTCAACTTGTAGAAATCCTTTGTGTATTCTTTGACTATCATACCCTTCTGTCTCAAGTTATGTAGCTTCTTGAATAGAATGATCTGATAATATTTGGGCATGAACTTAGCCTTCATCTTGGCTACCATTCTATCCCAATTCTTTATATTTTGTTTTCCTTTACTTCTCCTCTCATCCTACAGTTCATCCCACCACAGTGTTGCATGTCCTTTAAGCCTGGTGACAGCATGTCTGACCCTTTTATCCCCATCGACATCTTTATAATCAAAATATTTGTTCATGGAACTTATCCAATCCAGCAACTCTTCAACATCCAAATTCCCTTCATACATTGGGACCTCTATCTTTGATCTAGCTCCCAATCTAAAAGCTACTCTCATCAAGAATTCTTTGGCAACGTGTTCGCCTGTAGCTTCTTCGGCTTCTACATATTCACTCTCTACTTTGCTGACATCTCCAGCATCAGGTTCTCTTCTCTGGGTTGCTTCCATCAATTCCATCCTTGCACGAAGTTCTCGCATATCCCTTTCTACAACATGATTGGCTAAAGATGGTTCCCCTTGTCTCCTCAATGGCATTGTGTTGACTGTCTCTCACACATAGAGTACAAATTCGAGTTCTTTTCTCTCCTTTATCTCCTTTTTTTTTTGTCTACAAGAAAACTTTCATCTCTGATACCACTTGATGGTATCAAACTATAGCCTTTCAATGTCCTTCTTTTGTCTGCGGTCTGCAAACAAAAACTATGCTCTGATACCACTTGATGCAGAACACCCTTCTCTCCTTAGGGATCTACGACCTCCTGGTCTAGGATCTATCAATAAACCGAGTTTGATTGACTATTCATCCCCTCAAGAATATCAAATCCACTTAGCATGCCTTCTTTCTCCCAAGGCACAATTTCTAAGGAACCCATGGGCTTCTCCTTAATGTCTTTTAAAACCTTAGTGTAAATAGGCACTAGCTCTCCTGGTTATACGAAAGTCAACCTCCATATATGTGCATATATGGAAGTGGTTAGCTTCCATATATGTGCATATACCATGGAGGGGTTCCATATATGTGCATAAACAGAAGTGGTCGACTATCCTATATGCTCATATACAAAAGTTGGCCGACTTTCGTAAATGCCTATATGCTCATATACAAAAGTTGGTCGACTTTCGTAAATGCACATATATGAAAGTCAACCAATTTCGTAAATGCACATCCACGGAAGCCCTTCAAGGTATATGTGGTATACAAAAGTCAACTACTTTCGTCTATGTGCATATGGAAGTGGTGAACTTCTATATATGTGATGCATACCCCCCTTTTCTCCTAAGGTTTGCATGACCTCCAGGTCTAGGATCGATCAAGAAACTGAGTTTGATTGACTCTTGGACCCCTCAAGAATCTCAAATCCACATAACATGCCCTCTTTCTCCTAAGGCATAGGTTATATGGAACCCGTCGACTTCTCATTAACTCCTTTTAAAACCTTAGTGTAAATAGGCACTATCTCTCCTTGTTAAGCCCCTCTCCTTACATGACCAAGGCTGTGACCAGTCTCCTAAACAAAAGGCGTGTCACAATTTTGTCTATTAGGTCTTTGCACATGAGCACCCCAACTTTCCCAACCTCTAAAATCCTTACAAGATCCTAGCGCATGTTATCCCGTCTATTCTCCTTCACTGATGTGACCCTTCGCTATGACCACTCACCCAAATCAAAAGGTGTTTCACGATTTTGCGTATCAGGTCTTTACGTGTTGGCTCCTCCCTTATCCTCCATCTATATGACCCTTTTCTATGACCTAGGGAAAAAACTTTTGAGTGCTTCACGATTTTTCATTTCATGAAGTCCGCTTTCTCATACTTTTAAAACCTGAACTTGTGAGTTCCTCTTGCCAGATCAACGGTATTGAATCCCCGTAATCCAACGGTCATGATCTCCTTTTCACGTATCGAGACTTCGCGTTTTGTGAATTTGGAGGATCGCTTACCTCCCTTGCCCTGATATATGAAATCTTGATATCTCCTTCCCTCAAAATGAATCAATGGTCCAGATCTCTCCTTGATCCGACAACTCAAATAAAATCTTGAACTCAGATTTCATGAGTTCCCATAACTCTTACCTCTGATTTCACGAGTTGCGAACTCCTGACAAGACCAGATCTATGGTCCATGATCTTCATTCGATCGATGGCTATGATCAATTCGTGAATTCTGACTTCGTGAATCCTCATGACTCTAGTCTTTCACCTTTCCACTCCATGAGTCAACGAAATGTTGATCTCTCACCATGTGTCCTCCTTGACAATCGATGACTTCAATGATTTCAGAATTTCACAACCCCGCTCCTCCTATGTAGTTTAAAATATTATTGTTAGTGTAATTTACCTTGATCGACCAACTACAATTCTTTTTCTCTCAGACTGAATGGTTGATATCTTTCCTCCTCTATGCTTGCTCGTCATTGTCTGGACGTTGATCAGATGGTCCATATCTCTCCCACTGAGCTTAAGATTTCTTAAGAAATAAAATATTTTCGAAAGATTCAAAGGCTTTGACCTTTTTCCTTCCTGTGAGTTCGTTTCTTGGATCTCAGCCACACTTCTTGTAAACTGTTATCCCTTCTGAGATTCATCTCGTCAAAGATTTCAATCTCCCAAGAACTTATTTCTTTTCCAAGAAATTTCTTCTAACTCAGATTTAAAGATTTCTTGAAAATAATTCTTCTCACCTTCATGGAATTCCTCTGTTCCAGTCCTCTGACTTCTTATGGAGTCACTTCGATGCTGAATCCAATTATAGATCTGTGCACTCCTTGCAGCAGATTCTTATGCAAGATCTGGATTATTGTGAACGACTCTGCGCTCCTTGCAGTAGTCACTTTGCATTACTTGCAAAGGAAATATTACGCTATTTATTCTGATCTTTACGAGTTGAAATAGTATGCACACCTTGCATTGACTCATGAAGAAAAGCGATTGAAAATTATACAAACATTTTAAATCTACATACAATTTTAGCAATATTCATTCATTCTTTAAAACAACAATAACAGAGAATTGCGAACAACAACAGTCTTACATATTTGGATCAATTTTCCTCGATTATCTTCATTCAAAATGAAAATATGATTACAGCAAAATAAAACCAACAACTACAGTTAAGAAAATTCTGACTTGCTTGCAACCCTTTCTTTAGGGCATACAAAACCTCTTTTTATACAAAAGAAACAAACTAACTACTATCTAATTGTTGTTACATCGAGACTAGGGTTACACTCCTAGGTCAAGCATGCTCATTTTGTCTCCACATGTGTGATCTTTCCTCTTTTGTTTTCTATCAGCTTCAAAAGATTGCAGTACTGGCCAATGTTCAAGATTCTAAATTCGTACACAGGCGTTGATTTGTCCTGCCATGTGTACTTGTTGACGATTCTCCTACAACAATATGGACATATAAGGAAGCCAACCACTTCCATAAATGCGCGTATATGGATTTCGTATATATGCATTTACGGAAGGGATTTTGTATATCCAGATTTATGAAAATGGGTGACTTTTGTATATGTGCATATCTGAAAACCAACTTCTGTATATGCACATAAACATAAGTGGTCAGATTATGTATATGTGCATATACTGAAGTCGACCAACTTTTGTATATGCGTCGACTTATGTATATACACATATATGAAAGCCGACCTCTTTCGTATATGTGCATATATGAAAGCCAACAAAATTTCATATATGTGCATATACAAAATCCAACCACTTCCGTATATGCACATATACGAAAGCCAACCACTTATGTATATGTGCATATAAAGAAGTGGTTGGATTTCCTATACGTGCATATAGAAAATAAAACAACTTTATTATATGCACATAATATACAGAATATGACCACTTACAGAAGTCAACCACTTCTGTATATGCACATTTATAGAAGAGATTCCATATATGTGCATTTACATAATGGCTTCCATATATGCGTATTTACGGAATTCGACTAGGTTTCTATATATGCACATATAAGGAAGACACATATACAAAAGGTAAGGAACCACACACGCAGGTGAAAATAGAGCCAACCAAGAAGAATATACCCAATGTAGGGAAGGAAAGATACCAAAAAAGTAGGTACATGTATATACTCTTCTCATTTTTCTCCTAGTTTCTTGCAGTTGATCCAGAGACAATTTTGGAGCTTCAGGGAGAGGGCAAGTGGTTGAAAATACTTGATAGACTAAGCACTACTACTTTGAATGATATTGATCCCACTCAATCTGTGAATATTTTTCACTACTTGGTTTCTACAAGGAACTTTGACATGTATCAAGTTTTTCCTTGCATCAAAGTGTTTATAGGACATGATTGATAGTCATCAAGTTTGGCCTTGCATCGAAGCATTTATAGTGTAATATTGATAGTCATCAAGTTTGTCCTTGCATCAAGACATGCATATATGTCCCAATTGTTAGTGAGAATCAACTGACACAGAGATTCAACAATGCTTATGAAGTAATGAGCAAGAATAGTTATCGATAAGTGACCAAAGAAATTAAAAATGTTAGAGACCTAATGTGATATGCTGGAATCCATGTTAGGCTTGAACAATTTACACTTTTATGTTAAATATATAACCATGGATTTATATTTCACGGAAACACATGCAAGTTTAGCAAAAAGAATGAGGTAATGAGTCTTGCATTTAATTTTAAAATTGTAATACAATCTTCCTTACTACCCATTGAATGTAAAATCAAAATGAATAATACCTGGAAAATGATCAAAGATTTAAAGAGAATATTCCCTCCCTATAAACATTGCTTCTTCTCTAGTAGATTCATATTAGATATAACCGACAAAAACTATTAATAATATCTCCAACTACACTAATAATATCTAAGGTATAATAACAACTATATTAACAAGTGGAATATTTTAATGTAGTTGATGTATATAATTCAAAGATAAAAGTTAAAGTGATTATGAAATAATCGAAACATGTAATAATGTAATACTTGTGTATAATTTAAAAGAAAAATAGAATCCACCATGGCTGTTCTATTCCTTTAAAAGTTGAAATAGAATTGCACAAAGATAAGTGTTAGAAATTATTGACAATGCCACAAGTATATAGATTGAAGTCTTCAAAACATTTTTAAAGTAAATTAATGAATAAAAGTTGTAGCATATCAGTCTTATCCATAATATTTCAAAATGCACGAGTGAACTTTTTCCATAACACACTTTTTCCATTAAACAATTTTTCCTAAACTTTTAAGTAAGACACAATCAAAGCTATTTAATATCACCTAATCAAACATCAAAAATATCAAAATGTATCTAATTATTCACATCATAATATTTCATTCTAAAGTTTTAATATTCTAAGTTCATTATGAAATGAATATGTGTACGGTACGAGATGTAATATAATATGCAAAAACATAAATATTCAACATATATCTATGCAACAACAAAATATTGAGAAGAAAAACACTTGAAATGATACCTTTATTCAGAGAAAGCAATGTTCACTTGTCTCTTCGAGGGGGAAAGCTCTGGAAGAGCAGAGATCTATTATAATAATTCTCAAGACAAAGACTTTACATGCATCCCACTCTTATATATGATTCGGCAATATTTGTTTCTATATATTTCTTCAAAAGGAGTCAAGCGAGTTGTTGTATGGTAAGATGTGTTGTACCACCATTCATCTAGTGGTAACCATTGAGTCCATTGATGTTGTCGGTCATATGAAAAACATCACAAATATTTTTCCAAACACTTGTTGACAATTTTAGTTTGGTCATCAGTCTAAGGATGATAGATAGTTTTGAGATGCAATTGGGTGCCCTGTAGCTTGAATAATTCTTTCCAAAAATTGTTGGTGCACGTGGGATCCATGTGAGAGAAAATATAATGAGGCATGCCATTAGGTTTGAAGATGTTATCCATGAAAACTTTATACACTATGCATGAGGTGAAGGGATGTTGAATAGCACAAAATAAGCATATTTGGAAACATGATCAACCACAACCATTACAATACCCCTATTTTCCTCGGTTTGTAAATATAACTATAATTGGCCAAGAGACTATGGTAGACTAGATATGTGTGAATGTTTGATTTGATGAACCTTTGTATAAAAGGTCAATGTATCTATTNGGGGGGGGGCGGTTGCGAAGATAGACCATGGATGCTAGGAGAGAGGTGGTGAGGAGAACCAAAAATGGTTGATATGACCCCCCACCAAACTAGTAACTTACTAGAATTAATGGCTCAAAACCAAAACAATTCTCTAAGCCATAAATGATTTACTAGTGAGAGTGGTAGCTGGAAGAGTCCTCCTCAATTGTTAATGAGGAGATGGGGCATAGTACCCATTTGTAAGACATCCAGAATTGACCATGAGATGGAGATTCAGACCCACAAAACCTTGTCGAGGAAGGAATGAAAGAGGTAATTCTTGGGTAGAGGCAACATAGAGAAAGAAGATCCACAAATAGAGTAGAGTCAAAAGAGAAATATTGAGAAGAGAAAAAAGAGCAGCTAAAACTATCTCGTTCCAAAAAGAACTCAGAAATAAGCTTTTTTTGCGTGCAAGAAGCAGTTGGCATGGTCTTTGTTACAAGATGATAAACGAGGTTGACGAGTGACTTTGGAAGTATTCATGCATACCTCATTTCTTGGTATAGATAAAACTGGTTTCCAATACCTTATGGGAGGAGGAGAGTAAATTTTGTCCCTCATTGTTGTTGAGCAAGAAGAAAGAGTCTCTCTCAGAGTATAATTTCTTAGCTTGGGGGTGGCCAGTGGTAAATCCATGAAGAGTGCTTGTGCTTATGGTTGGGTGGAAAGAGTCACCCCTTTCAATAATCATGTCAGGAACTCTGGTTTTATGATAAGTATCTTCCTACTCTATGTACTTAAAAGGAGATGGTGATTGAATATATTTATATGTCTATGAATGAGTTATGTGTTGAATGATTAAGTTATAAATGTGTATTATCTCTCTCTAAACCCATGATTTTGCATGGTCATATGCTTGAATTAGCTGATATGTTAGAGAGTTGTAAGATTTAAGTCTGCAATAGTGTCAGGGAAAGATTTACTGGGATGTTTAAATCTTGTCGACCTCCAGTATCTACATTCTTGGGAATTTCATGCTTAGACCCTATGGAAGGAGGGCTCCTCCTTCATACTCTTCACCGTATGATTGATGGATCATGCCCATGTCCTTAACCCATTTACATATAGAGGAATTAGCACATACCCCACAACAGTTTCCAAAGGATCCATATGACCAAGGTATGGGAATCCTACGCGGGGCCCAAAAGAATTTAAGCCTTCTGAATTCAAAACTCTGGGATTTCAGAGATTTAGATGGTTTCGACCCAATGATTTATAAATAGACCGAAGGAAACTGATAGTTACAGTTAACCATAAGGTTAACCGGAGCCTCGAGGTTTTCTTATCTGAGACAACTAGACTTTCCCCACCATTAAACCTTTATCCATTTAACCATTGTGAAGTACAATGCAACACCAATCTAAGAGTATTTAGGATCCCCCCTTCATCATTGGATATGCATTAAGGTTACTTTTGCAAAGTCCCACTCTGTGTGAACGGCAATGATATAACATCAAAATCTCTGAATGCCAAAGTCATGAAGTTAGGAGAGCCATGGATATGAGGAGCTCATTAAAAACCCCTCTTAACTGTCTGATTCTCCAAAGGAGAGACCCACATACGGTACTTCGGCGAAGTCCTACTTTGGGAGAATGGAGTGATCATGAAGCCAAAATCCCTGAAGGCCATAGCTATGAAGAAATGAGAACCATAGATCTAGGGATCCTTTGGGATCTTCCCTGGCCATTTGATTTATCCCAAGGTCAACTCGACGTTGACCACTCCAGGAGTAATGACGGAGTCACACCACGAATCCCTCGAACACCAAAGTTACGAAGTAAGAGAGGCCACAAATCTAGGGGCTACGTGGACACACCATGACTGTAAGATCAAAGGACCTGGAAAGTGATCAAATTGGGGTGACGTGGAACCCTACATTCCCATTAAGACATGACACATCTCAACAACTATAGGTGCCACATGTCCTCTCTTCCTTACCGTGTGTCATCTCTGTAAATTACATGTTTGGTCCATGTTGTGGGAGGAGTATTCAGGACCCACCTTTATTCCCCGTCGCATTTAGTACATCACCCCATGCGAGAGTGGACCCTTCAGAACTATGGGACTTTTGGACTAAAGAGGTTTGATATGTTGTGTTGAGGATAATTCGAAAGGCATGAAGGCTAGATCCACGTGGATATATTTCAGGATCCTTCGGGAACTCGGGACTCCAAAAGACATGTGTGTAGAAAAGAAAAGGGATGTTCATTTCCAAAGCATAAAATGTTGAAGTATCCTCTAGTTGTGTGTTAGATGAGGGTTAAGTCTCATTGTTGGTTTGGATGATGGATGGATTATCTCTATAGGAGGTAGGAACCTATAATGTTATGAACATGATAGATCCATGTGGGTGCCACGTGGTCCTCAACCAATGAATTATTGAAGGACCTCGAGAAGCCATTAATAGTAAACCAAAGGTCAAATTAGAGTCTAGTAACAGTCCTTAGAAAGATACGACTGAGTGGAAGAGGATGGTTCATCTCAGAGAGATGATTCAATATGATTTGAGGATGAAAATTTTTGATGCCCCATCCCTTTAAAGGGTACTTAGGGATCAAGTGTGTTACAAATTGGTATCAGAGCATGGTTACATTACTTGGCTTGCTTGGTCTCATGAACGAGTCTCTTAAAAACATTATTTAAAAAAAATATTATTTAAAGAACTTTTAGGGGTGACACCTTATCTTACCCCTTTCCTAAAAGGCTTAGTTAAACCTTTTCTGAAGAAAGGAATGAAATTTTCTATTGTTGTGCGTGTTTGGAAAATATGAACTATGTGTTGTTCATTAACTAATAGACCATTAGCTAAAAAAAAATGTTTTATCAACACTCAAGAAGTCAACATACCCGAAGAAAAATACAACATAAAGGATGGTTACACTCCATGAATTGGGGGAAAGCTCCCATAATAGAGAGGAAGAATCTGATGAGAGGAGGGCAAGGGAAACCCCTCCAGATTTGGATGAAACTATAAGAAGCCTCATGGTAGAATTACAGAGTTGCAAAGATGACAATGAAAGGTTGATAAAAGATAAGGAAAAAAAAACTAAAATTAATGCAATCATGTTGCAAATCTTATCATATATACAAAGGTAATTGCAACATGGACCAACAACTAGTCATGTGGGAAGACATCATAAAAAGAAAAACCATAGTCCACCTCAGATCTAAAAGAACGGCCCTGAAAGTGGCCACACCATGACGAGCACATCAAGGAATGCCCAATATGGAGGCAAGAGACACTCGTCAGAAGAATCCTCCGGTGAGGAAACTAACAACTCCAAGGAATCCTCTAGTAGAAAAAATAGTTTGCATTCCTAGAGGAAAATAAAGAAGAGGAAACATTCCAAGAGTCATGACCCAGAAGAGTTCAAGAAATCCAAACCACCCACTTTCGATGGAGAAATTAAGAAGGGGAAGAAGAAAAAGTTTGGTTTCCTAGATTGAAGAAATACTTCAGAGTCCATGACTACTCTAAAAATTTGAAGGTTCGAATAGTCATTTTTAACCTATATGGAAAGGGCTCCATATGGTGGGAATACCTTAGTAACGTGAAAGGAACCCATGAGAAGGAATTGCCATAGAAACAATTTCAGAAATATTTCAAAAGGAAGTATCTGTTAGAAAAATACTTTGATGGGAAGACAAAGGAGATATATGAACTCAAGTTGGAATAGCTGACAATAGAGGAATATATCAATAAATTCCTTGATTTGATAAGATAAATTCAATATGCAATGATTTATTAGTGGACTGCCTCAATCTTTCCAAGAAAGAATCAAATTTGATGAGCCAAAGACCTTAGAAAACACTATCCAGAAGTCAAGGTATTTATATGAGTAGTTAAAGAAAAAAACATAGCCTCACGAGGAATGGAAGAAGAAAAGTAGTTCAGGATTCAAGAAAAAAGGGTTTAAACCCTCAATATTCAAGAGCTATGGGAAAGGTTCTAAGACTAGCCTTCCTACTAAAAGTGTATAAAAACAAAATTCCCCCCCTCAAAGTGGAAATAAACCCTTTGGAGAAGCCCCAGGTAAGATGGATAACAGAAAGAGAGAACCCTTGAAATGTTGGGGTTGTGGAGAAGAACATTTGTTGAAAGACTAGACATATAGGAATCATAACAGTAGAAGGGTTTACAACATCCAAGAGGATACCATAGTTAATGGTATGGCTAGGAGCATGCCATGAATTTATGCATCTTTGGATGATAAAAAAGTCGACCACCAAGTTGCAGTGGTGGAGATGGAAGGTATGATTGCCAACCATCTAGTTTCCATTTTAATTGACCCTGGTTCTAAATTAAGTTATGTTTCCCCTCAAGCTGTTGAGAAATGTAAATTGCAACAAGTTAAACATGTTAAATCATGGCTGGTAAAACTATCCATTGGAACCAAACAAAAAGTAACAAAGGTCATACCAACATGCCAATTTGTTCTGAGTGGATTTCCCACCCAAGAGAACCTAAACATACCTCCTTTAGGATCTTATGACCTGCTAATTGGCATGGACTGGTTGGATGCCCATAACACTAAATTGGATTGTTACAATAAAATTTTGGAATGTGAAAATGAATAAGGGACAAAAGTAACCCTACAATGGATTCAAAATCATGTCTCAATGAGACAAGTATCAAAACTTCAAGTGAAGAAGTATTGTAGAAGAGGATGCCTTCTGTATGAAATACAAGTGTTGAACTCTATTGAGGATGATAAGCCAAGCTGAGACTACCATCCTATATAGAGATAGTATAAATATTTATTCCCAGAAGAGGTATGAGGTCTACCTCCAAGAAGAGATATTGACTTTTCAATAAAACTTGCACCAGCAGTGGTGCGAGTGTCTAGAACACCCTATAGAATGAGTACACTAGAGCTAGTTGAGCTCAAACTACAATTAAAAGAAATGATGGAAAAATTCTACATTTGGCCTAGTGTGTCTCCATGGGGAGCACCAATCTTATTTGTGAAAAAGAAGGATGGCAGACTCAGGTTGTGTATAGACTATATGAAACTCAATAAGGTAACCATAAGTAATAAGTATTCCTTGTCCAGGATCAATGACTTGTTTGACCAATTAAGGTGTGCTACCATTTTCTCCAAGATTGAATTGAGGTATGGATACCATCAGGTCGAGATTAAGGATGAAGACATATACAAAACAAACTTTAGGATGAGATATGGTGACTATGAATTTCTGGTGGTGCCATTTGGGCTGACCAATGTGCCATCTACTTTTATGTGCTTAATGAATACTGTACTTAGGAAATTCTTAGATAGATTTGTAATGGTTTTCATTGATGATATCCTAATATATTATAAGAATAGGGAAGAGCATGAAGAACATATCAAGTTAGTGATTCAAGTAATAAGAGAAAATCATCTCTACGCTAAGTTTAGTAAGTGTGTTATTTTCCATAAAAAAGTCCATTACTTAGGCCATCTTATTTATTAAGAAGGGGTGGCAATTGGTCCTGACAAGATCAAAGCCTTTAATTGGCCTACTGCAAAGGATGTATCTGATATGAGATCCTTTATGGGTCTAGTAGGATACTATAGGAGGTTCATAAAAGGATTTTCTAAGATTGGTTTTCCTATCACTTCCCTTCAGAAAAAAGGATTTAAACTCATTTGGACATCAGAATGTGAAGAGAGATTCCAAGAGCTAAAATATCTTCTAACCAATGCACCTACACTAAAGATTGCAAATCAAGACAAGGAATTTCTTGTGTGTATAGATTCTTGCAAGGAAGGACTTGAAGGAGTCCTTATGCAAGAAGAACATGTAATTTTCTATGAATCCAAAAAATTGAATGAGCATGAAATCAATTATCTGACCCATGATCTAGAATTGGATGCCATAGTGCATGCCTTAAAAATGAGGAGGTATTACCTCATGGGTATAATATTTGTGTTTATGACAGACCATTGTGGGTTGAGGTACTTGTTTTATCAACAAGAACTTAATGTTAGACAAGCTAGATGGATGGATCTCCTTTGTGAGTTTTATTTTGAAATCAAACATATCAAAGGAAAATAAAATAGGGTGGTTGATACCCTTAGAAAAGGTATGAAAATGATTCACTTGGAAGATGTAAGCACCTATGAAATTAACATCAAGGAAAGACTCAAATATTCACAAGAAACATATGCATTTTTCAAGACTGTAAAATCATACTTAGATAAAAATCCCACAAGGACGAGGTATGATGGTTATCAAATGTTGAATGATGGCCTACTAACTTACAAGGGTAAGTTGTATATCCTAAATCACGATGAACTGAAGAGGCTCGTGATGGATGAACGACACAAAATACTATATACTCGTCATATGGGTTATCAAAAGATGATCAAAGCCACTAGGAAATTGTTGTTTTGGTCAAGACTAAAGAAGGACAAAGCCTATTACTTGGATAAATGTCTAAAATGTCACCAGGTTAAGGTAGAAAATTGACATCCACCAGGGTTTTTGCAGACCCTACCAATTCCAGAATGGAAATGGAAAACCATGTCCATGGATTTCATCACCGGATTACCAAAATCAGCAAAGAAAAATGATGCCATCATGGTAGTGGTGGAAAAATTGATCAAGGCTACTCACTTCGTTCCCATCAAGTCAACTTGCAAGGCAATAGATATTGCTAGTATCTTCATGAAAGATATATTTTGGTTACATGACATGTCTGAGGAGATCATATCTGACAAAGATACAAAATTTACTTCTAGCTTTTGGAAATATTTAATGGTTGGTTTTTAGACTAAATTGTTGTTTAGCACAACCTATCACCCTCAATCTCATGGACACATAGAGGGTAAACCAAGTATTAGAGGACATGTTAAGGATGAATGTAATGAATCAACCTAAGAAGTGGGAAGACTACTTACCATTGATAGATTTTTCCTACAACAATGGCTATCAAGAGTCATTGAAGATGAGCCCCTTTGAGGCCCTGTATGGTACACAGTGCAAGATTCCAATCAGCTAGAATAGTCCAGTAGATAGAATTACAATCGGCGCAGACATGCTAAAAGAATTGGAATAGGAAATAATTTAGATAAAGAAAAATCTAAAAATAGCTCAGGATGGGATCGAACTATAGCATTTATGACAAAAGAATTTAATGATAATTTGGGAAACTAATTACTTAAAAAATCTATAAAAAGGATGGAGGAGGAGGAGTATGTATCTCATATTTTTGCGTAATGTTACAGTGCTGAAATCTTCCTTGACTAAACTTTCTCTTGTGGGAGTTGGGATACCTAGCTTAGGTAACGAGTGGTAGCTCGACCTTGCGAGTTGAACTGGGGGCTAGCAGTTCTCTATTATTGTGTGTGTGGCCCCTTTGCGGCTCAGGGATCTCAGGGGGAAGAAGATTACCCCTAGCGTTGGATGGGAGGTACCCGTGAGGTCACATTGGTTCTCAAGCGGGAGTTGGATAAAGCACGCACGATACAATGACTCGGAGATTTCGCGTTGGGCTAAGGTATGCTTGTTAAAATTGTTACTTGCAAATGAAATTTAATTTACGCATGTTATTTTTCTATGCTCGGTTGAATATATCATTTCCATGAGATTTCTTGCACCTGCTTTCCTACGATATTTGTAATGCCCTTGCTCTCTATATTCTGAATTGATTTTTCGTGGCGATCCCCACCTCTGACTGCATTGACTTCTCTGTGTTTTTTTTATTGATTAATGCGAAGAAAATTTAAGTTTTATCTTGTGTCCCTTATCCTTTTAATTATTAGTCCATTCTTGATTAGTCAGACAGGAGCCGAATCGACAATCATCACTTCGGTGTTTAAAGTTCCATAGATTCAAATGCCCTGCTTTCTTGTGCATGGATAATAAGTGAAGGATAAATTTCATCTAGCTATAAAACCCTTACTTATCTCTACGTTGATTGATTCATTGTCGAATGTTTAGTCTCGCACTTCTTGTGATTGACTACATCTGCATTTTCTGGTGATTGATTACTTATGCATTTCCTTGTGATTGATTATCTCAGAGTTTTCTTGGAGTCCTTACTCATCCTTCAAACCAATAATTTTTAGGCAAATTACAAAGCCTTTACGCAACATTCAACCATGTTTTTATTGGCATTTTACACAGTATGCAACCACTATTTGCATAGCATTTTTTACACTGCATCTAGTTTGGATTTTTTACTATTCCTTCATTTTGTATCCTTATGGTTATTACACAACGATTTTATATTTATTGTATTACACGACAACTTCATTTAGTTACTTTGTGATTTATATATTTTCGTCTTTTATCTAGATTATATATCTGCGTTTTTTTTATGACAACATTATTGAATACCATAATTTGAACTCTGTGATTTTCCCTTAAATTATTGGACAACGATTTCATTCATTTTTATATAGCACTATCATGTGATAAATAGGCAGAGATATCATGTGTTAAATGAAAACAATTTCATGCATTGAATGGAAAATGGTATCTTTATTTTAGTAGACAACGTTATAATGTTTTAATACTAAGAGATATCATAATTAACTCAACATTTCATGCATTCATATGATTGTGAATTTTCCCATTTATTGGTTGTGAATTTATCCATTTATTGACTGCAAATTTACCATTCATTAGACTGTGAACTATTACATTCATCATACTCTGAATTATTACATTATTTGAATGTGAATTTACCCTTTTATTGACTGCAAATTTTTATGATAAAACTCAGTAAAATTTTTATGTTAAAACTCAACGAATTTGAATGATAAAGCACAACAAATTTCTTTGTGATATACCTGCATTTTTACTAGTGAATTTCTTTGTGATATACTTGTGTTTTTACCGACGAATTTCACTATGATATACATGTGATATAACATTGAATTTCATTATGATTTACCAATGAATTATTTAATCATTGGGTGTGTAATTGTATGACTGTGTTTTTGGATGATAAGTCTATGTGTTTCTTTAATAATAAGGCTGCGACTTGATATATATCTCTGCACCTTATTTATGACTGCTTTTTGGATGATAATGTCTGCATTTTTATTTAATAACATGGCTGCGAGATGATATCTGTATATGCACATTATTATGTCTGTGTTTTTTATGACAAGTGTGAGTTTTACTTGGCATATTACCTAGCATCTACGTCACGATTTTCTTGACACCATACACAAAATCTACACCACAATTTTCTCGGAGGATTACTCTGTATTTACCCAGTATTATCAATTTGTTTAGCACTAAGTTTTAGGAATGGATGTATCAATAAATTGCCACAAGACGACGACTTTATCATTGACAATGATATATTATTACATAACATTATGAAATCTATTCTATGTGACAACGATTCTATATTACAATGATTCTTTATGACAAAGATTATAAATAACATTATGTTTGTGTTGCAACATTATGTTATATAACAATGATTCTATTTGTGTAATAAATAGAATTATGTTTGTGTAATAAATAGCCTTATGTTATATGACAATGAATATACAGTTAGACAACGTTTAATTATTGTTGACAACAATAACAATATACAGTTAGATAGCGTTTTTATATGTTGACACAAATAGAAATATAGAGATGGACATCGTTTTTTATATGTAATGTTAGAGTAATCGATAGTGTCATCATGGATAGCGTTTAATTACTGTAGACAACAAAACTTATATTCTATATCTTGTAATTACATTGCACTATTATATCAACTCATTAGTTTTGCGTACTTAGACAATGATAATTTAGACAACAATATGATAGAGAGAAATGTCTTGAATATTTAATAAGCAGAGTAGATCACTTTTTAATAATAAGTAGTTGACTTATTTTAATGGACAATGTATATTTGTTGACAAGTGTATTGATTTTGTTAAAGTTCATGTTGTAAATGTGTTGAACCTGCACAGAATATATCTAGCTAGAAAATACTACACACATTTGCAGAGAGAAATTGAGAAAGAAGAGGCAAGATAGAAAGAATGGAAGAATTATCATTAACCTTATTCCACACTCAAAGAGTGAATAATTTACAATATATATAATACATGAGTAACTAATGAGCCATAGTGGTGGTCTAGATTAATCTGGACACACACCAACAGTTACAAGAGTAAATTGTCACCTAGTCTAGTCTCTTAGACAGTTACGGGAGTGAAATATCACCTAACTGAGTTAACTAGTCAACTAGTCTTCAATTAACTGACTGAACAAAGAGTAGTGAGTTGGTGACGATCCCAATGTTGCATGGTGACAAAACCAATGCAACATCTTAACTCAACTCCACTAGTCAAACCGAAGTGTCAACTGAAAGAGAATATTCTCCAGGTGGAATATTCTCCTCTAAAATATAGGAGACTAGATAATGACTAATTATGACTAATAAACAAGGAATAACCTTAGGAAAAATAAATCCTAGGTGTGTGTGAAATAACTCCAACACCCCCCATGAACATCACTATGGTGAAAATAAAGAATGGGTCCCGACTACGAGGCCATGTTAGGTACGCAAATACAAAAGATACACTGAACTAAACGAGGAAAGAGGGAAAACCTCATGGGAACAAAAACCACCCTCAAATTAAAATGAATAAAATAAAAAATGATAAGGAATGAAAGACAGTTTCTAAGAAACCATGTCCTTCACTCCAAGAAGACCTCGCAGCTGTGCAAGTTTGTGCTCTTTGAGGATTTTGTTGAAGATGTAGATGTTTGCATGGATCTGATGAAGTATATGCATCATTCATATTTTCACACATATCCACTTTATCTTCTTGTAATGAATAATATTCAAATAAATTTTGGATGAAATTTTGAAAACCATACGGCCGTTTCCAGAAAAAGGATGAAATTTTATTGATTTTAAAATGATCATAACTTCACTTTCTGGACTCTGTTTCAGACGATTTTTGTTTTGAAATTGGATATTTTCCCGAGAGAAATTCAAATGTCCAATTTGTTTCTGATTTTTTTTTTCATAAAATATCATAATGGAATATGTCGTGCACGACTCCCTTTTTTACTCCTGAGATGCATGCATGGTGCATGAAAAAGTGTCTGCATGTGAATCCTGAGATGCACGCCATATATATATTCCACATGAATTTCATAAAACAAATCTGAAATGGAGTAGACATCATCTTCAATTAATGGAATACAAATTTCTGCAAAAACTTTTGTAGAAGACTCTTCATAATAAGAGACTTGATCTTCCAATGGCTTCTCTTCTGGCTCTATTTGTTCGACCTCCTGCATGAAATCTTCAAAATATTATTTATTCCCAAATAGAACCTCCAATCTGGTCCATAATTCATTTGGAGTTAATCCTTGTGATTCTTCATATACTTGATGGAAAAGTTCGGGAGAAACAGACATGCCGATACTTCCTATGGCCATATCTTGTCTATTGAGAAAGTCATTTTTTTCATCGATAGAATTAGGATCTAGTTCCATTTCCATGGTTATTTGGTATAAGCCTTTGCATCTTAGCAGAAGAAAAATTTTGGCTTCCATTCCAAATAGTTATGAGGCATGAGAAGTATTTCCGGTGAGTAATCCATCTTTTGTTGTCTTCAATATTTTGTACCTGGAAAAAATGATTTGGTGTAGCGTTTTCTTAGCATTCTGTCGGCTCTGATACCATGTAAATGTGTTGAACCTGCATAGAATAGATCTATCTAGAAAATACTACACACATTTGCAGAGAGAAATTGAGAAAGAAGAAGCAAGATAGAAAGAATGGAAGAATTCTCATTAACTCTATTCCACACTCAAAGAGTGGATAATTTACAATATATAGAATACATGAGTAACTAATGAGCCATAGTGGTGGTCTATATTGATCTGGACACACACCAATAGTTACATCACCTAGTCTAGTCTCTCAAACAGTTATGGGAGTGAGTTGTCACCTTGCAAAGTTAACTAGTTAACTAGTCTTCAGTTAACTGACTGAACAAAGAGTAGTGATTTGGTGATGATCCCAATGTTGCATGGTGACAAAACCAATGCAACATCTAAACTCAACTCAACTAGTCAAACTGAAGTGTAAATTGAAAGAGAATATTCTTCAGGTAGAATATTCTCCCCTAAAATATAGGAGACTGGATAATGACTAATTATGACTAATAAACAATGAATAACCTTAGGAAAAATAAATCCTAAGTGTGTGTGAAGTAACTCCAATACATGTAATAATTCACATTTATGGTCACTTTTATGATAATAGTAGCATTTATAATAGTTCAGTCCTTCGCACTTAGACATCATGCTTAACAGATAATGGTTTATGGTTTTTTGGCCAAGTCGTTTAATAGCTTGTGTATTTTAATTTGAGTGATGTCATCTTGCGTCGAGTCGACTTATTGATTGGGTGAGTGGGTATAGTATTGTTTTTAGTTAATTCGACCTCGTAGTGCATTGGATTTTCTTGGGATGTTGGTTTCGACATGTTATGTTGCGCTCTAGTTACTTTCATGGCTATCGCCTGGTGACGACATGATTCCTGATAAAGGGATCATCGCACGCCATGATGGATAGAGGCAAATGATAACCTGGTCGGAGTCTATTCTTCCCAATGTGGGCTTTGTTCATTGTAATTGATGTTGGCACTCGGTTTGTGATGCCTTAACTTGTTTGGTTTTTCACGCCGTAGAGGTTTCCAGTTACTGGTCGTCAAAGTCGTTGTGTAGGGTTGGTTGATGTTTTTCTTTAGCTTGTAGGCGTTGTCTTCCTTGTGTCAGGC
Source organism: Picea engelmannii (assembly GCA_009831015.1). Lineage (NCBI taxonomy): Eukaryota > Viridiplantae > Streptophyta > Pinopsida > Pinales > Pinaceae > Picea > Picea engelmannii. The sequence continues at coordinate 150,710 of ML789525.1, read as the reverse complement.
GGGTAGTAATTTATATATGTCTTGGAGTATCACATGTTTCATTGAGTTACCTGATATACTAGTGTCTCAGTCGTTGTTTTTTGTTTCCTGAATGCATAAGTTGTTTTCATCGTCAAGTTGTGTTGATTACTTGTTATTGTTGATTGCCTTCCTGCTTTAAAAAAAAAAAAAAGACCTTTTATACATGCGTGTGTCCCTTGTAGTTGTAATGATTGGGGTCATAACAATATCACAAATTACTTATGAATATTGGATTAATAAAGCAATTTCAAAAGCATAAGAATCTAGTGAAGTGAGGCTAATCACATAACAATGCAAGATGCATTGTCATTTTAAAGATCTTGGAAACTGAAAAAGATTTGTTATCAAAGAACCACCTATGGTTATATTGGTAACTTAATGTTTTTAGGTCATATGTCCTCTAGATTGAATACTAGTTGTTGGTGATATTGGTACTGATACTATTCCCTATGATGTATTGTTTACTTCATCACCTTCTCCATTTGTGACCTCTCTTATTTTTTGTTCTACTATTTTTTCTTCTACTCCTATCTCAAATTTGTTCGAAGTTATTTCATCTTGGTTGCAAATTCTCAAGGTAGGTATTTCAAAGAGGGGGTTCCTCCATATTCTCTCATCATATCTAATGAGAGATACCAAATAAATTCCTACCTACAGCTGCGCAAGACCATTTAAAATATCCAAAGCTACTTCCCCTTCCCTGAGGGGTTCTTCACCATCTTCTCTTTCATCAGTGTCTCTACTTTGTGCCTTGTCTTCCACTGACATATCTCAACAACCAAGGGGATTTAAATTTTTATTATTTGACCCTTCAACTACTACTCCTAGTATCCCCTCTTGATAACCTACTCCTAATGTTGTGTCTCTTCGAAGGCCTATCTCCCTCTGTGCTCCTCCCTCGAAAAATCATCTCTCTCACACTTCCTCCTAGTGTGTTCTCATTCCTTTTCAATATAGTTCCAAACCATTTTATTTCACCCCTTGCTATCTTATTTCTTATGTTTTGTTCTTCTTTCCTCCTAATATCAACTCTTCTTGTGTATCTTTCAATTCATTCTCTAATTTTCTCCTTTGGGTCCATTCTCTCCTCACCTCATCTCAACATCTTCTCGATCCCTTCAAATGGATTTATTTTGTATCTCTATATCCCCCCTTCTTTCCACCCCCCTTCAGTGTGAGGGGGTCTACTAGGCCATGATTTAAGGCCCCGTGCACATCAATCATTTCTCTATGAAAAAAATCTTTATCCACATAGGAGTTTCTTTCCACAATCTCCTCTTATGAACTTCATCAAAAAAAATTTCAGCCTCACTCAAAGAATAATTGTATCAAATGGAGAACTCAATAATGTATCCGTCATTTACTCGATTGAGACAAAAGTTGATTACTTGAGCCCACTTATTATCCATATTTTTTAGTCAATTAATTGTTGTATGTTCCTAGTCTAGTGGTTCTTGGACTCTCAGATTAGTGTTAATGGTTGTTTTCCTCTCTAGTCATTCATATAATGAACATGGAAATTCAACAAAGAAAAGCTCATGCAAATTAGTGTAGATATGCCTTTCTTTCCAATGCTCAAAGTTGGTTATCATAGGCTTAGTCTCTCATCTTGTATTTCCTCCTGAGATGGATTCCACGTCATTCTCTCCCTTCGCCCTACACTAGAAAACCTTCATGAGTGGGAAACAAAACCATTTGTTGCCTCACTTACATGCATCCTTCCTTGCATTGCGAGGTTGATGACCCTCGGTTTATGATAGTTTACCAACAAATTACCAAGGCATCGACATATCAACATTTATTCGAGGACCGAATAAGGTCTTACCCGACATGCAATGAGAATCACAAAGACCATTTGTTATTGTGTAGGATATGAAGGGACAAGACATGCAAGGAAACCATTAGGGGTGTCATTCGTTTATTCAATCATAACCAATTAATAAAGTAAGAACATAAAGCATTAACATAAGAATCCATTTAACTCACAAACACATAGCAATTGACAGAGAGGTTGTTCCCTCTGTATTATATTCTTTAAAGCTTTATGAAGCACACATAAAAAGACTCATATTACCCACTAAAATGTTCTTTGTGCTCTAATTCATCCTATAGCCAATGCATTACATTGTGCCAAGAACTCTATGTTCATGCTCTACATTACAAAACTAACCCCCTTACAAGCTCTAAAAAGGACTTCTTGGAGAATTACACAAAATTGTTACAATACTTGGATAGAACTCATCCAAAACTCGAGCTAGACTATTACAAAAAATCAGACATACTTTTTTTTCCAGAATTGTCTCACAGTAAAAAATGATTTATTTTTCTTCTTATATTCCTTATTTTTCTCTGGTGCTCTATCTCTTTCTTCTTTGCTCCACTCTCTCTACCGATGACTTCTGCCTTCTTTTGTTGTCTACATGCAGCATGTGTAACCTCCTTGGAGGGTGGCTATCCTAACAAACTTTATCATATCATCCATCCTCTATCCCATGATTTCTTCTGTTGTCTTGGTTTATTATTCGAGAAGGTTCTTGAATATATTATTTGATTTAGCCTGCATGTACTATCTTTTATATTCTGCGTGCAATAAAAAAAACTAGTTTTACACATGCACACTATTCCTTCCATCATGCAACTGTTGATCTCTGTGTGCAAAAATGATGTGTTCTTGTAGTGCCCTCCTATGCATGCTGGAAAAAAATCCAAGACCCTGATTTAGATACTAAAAAAATGTTGCAACATTTTTCTCTCAAAAAGTTTTCTCAAAAAGAGTTATCTCAAAAAGTGCTATATATTACTAGATCAAAGAACAAATCTTCTGAATAAGACTTGATCATATTAACTCACATTGTCTTCTAGTAAATAAAATCTTTGATATTTTGAAAGCATGTCGTGATGACCCATGCAAAGGACATTTTGCAGATAGAAGGATTTCTTACAAAGTTCTATGATTGAGGTACAACTCACCAACTATTTTAAGAGATGTTATAAAATACATTAGAAGTTGTGACGTCTATCAAACTATCATAAAACTAGTACAATAAAATGAAAGGCCATTGGAAACACAAGTATTAATCAAGCCTTTTGAGAAATGGGTTCTTTATTTCAGCGGACATTTCAATCCACCATTAAAATATACGGCATATTTAGTTTGTACTGGTTATATAACAAAATGGGTGGAATCTAAGTGTCTTCCTATAGTTACTGAGCAAGAAGTGGAAGAATTTTTGTATGAAGAAATATTTTTCTGGTTTAGTGTACCAAGAGAGATTGTCATTGATTAAGGGACTCAATTTACTTTCAATATCATTTAGTCCATTCACAAGAAATATCAAATTCAGAATAGAACATCAACACCATACCACTTTCAAGCCACTAGCCAAGTTGAAGTAACCAATAAATTTTTTTAGACCATTTAACTAACTCAATACATCTTCATCAGTAAGATTGAGTTAACAAACCACTTGAAACATTATCAGTTTATCCAACACCATGGCCCAATACAATTGGATTTACTCCATATGAGCTAGTTTATGATAAGGAGGCTCTCTTTCCAATTGAATTTGAAGTAAAAACTTTACGTGTAACATTACAAGCTAACATGGATCTTACATAGGCTCAACAACATCGATTAAATCAAATCAATAAAATTACATTGTTAAGCCCTAATATTGGCTCATTACCACTTAATTGGGGCATATTATATTAGTAATGTTATTTTATTTATGTCGGCTTTAGGCCATTAGTTGTAATTTAGATTAGTAATGTTATTTTATTTATGTCGGCTTTAGGCCATT
>ML789525.1:110276-120684 GCA_009831015.1 Picea engelmannii | reverse complement strand
CACCTAGGGTTTACTTCTAGGGTTTTGGAAAGCCTTGTATGAAGCAACACTTTTCAGCCCTAGATTTGTGCTCCTAAGCTAGCCGTTTTGTCAAACAAGTCTTAAGGAGAGAAGAGGAAGCTTTAGGCCTAGCTTTAGCTACAACTAGGTAAGTCTTTCCTTCTTAGGGTTTAGGGTTGGTGGCCTTGCCATAGCAACACCATCAAACCCTAACTCTCTTGTCTTTAAGATTGAGTCTTCCTAAACCATTAGTCTCACTACAATTGACTCCATTAACCCAAGGCACTAGTCTAGGAATGATCTTGAGCTTTCTTATGCCTTAAAACCTTTTCAAACTACTTCCATTTTTGAAACCCTAACTAACCTAGCGTCTAACCCTAGCTATTTTTGAACTAACTCTAATGAGATGACGTCTTTCCCTAATTGAATCTTTGCTTGGATAGAAAGGTGTGGCCTTGTCTTCTCATCATAGCCGTGGAGTTTTATTGCATTTTTGTTGGTTAAATATATCAAAACGTCACTCCTTGGCTAGCTAACCCTAATCTGCAACAAGTTTTATATAGGTGACGTCACATAGTTTTGATCTATTGCTTATGCTTGCAACGTTGTGACTTAGTTCATCTAGTTTGATAGACATTGAGGTGTAGATCACTTTCACTAGCCTATTTGCCATAACATTCCACTAAATTGTCTCAATTTTGACCTAAATCTATGCTTGACGTCACATACATGCAACAACAATATAGGTGACGCAACAACTTTATGTATGTGAGCTGATTTTAGACATTTATTGCATTGTGATAAAGGATTGATATTTAATATTGAATGCTCTCATCTCCTTATGAATTTATTGAAGAAGTAATATAAATTTTTGCTTTGCTTAGCCATCATTGACTTCGTCAATAATAGCATTTGATCTTTTGCTCATATATGTATTGGAGGATAGTCATTGATATTATAAAGTACTAACCCACTGCAAAGCACACTTTCTATTTCATTTGTCTTGTCTCGCAAACAGGTGCATCATCAATGGATCTTTCTCTTTGACTATCTCATTGGCAGTAATCTGTGAAGGGACACTCTTATCTTTTCCATTTACCCCTTTGCCCTTCCTTTAACCAGATTACATAGGGACGTATCCCTTGGACTAGCCCTCCTAAATAGAAAGAGCCTCCCATCGAGGTGACAGTGGGTGGGGAAGCTCCTGTTACGCCGGTTTCAATCCTTGACTCAAGCTCCCTGAACCTTTCCTACAAACCGTGCGATAACAATGCTCATACATTACTTCTCGTGCAAAGAATATAACACATACCCAACATTCTCCCACTTCTTGTTTTCTTTTCATACAAGGGGTTACAGGGTTACATAGTCAACAATCTAGGGAAGCAATGCCCATGGATCCTCTACACCAAGAGAACTTCTTAGTGCTCACATATTTTTCTAATGAGTCTGCAACATTCTTCAAAGTGTCCACCTTCATCAGTGATACTTTCTTTTCTTCAATCATGTCTCTTACAAAGTTGTATTAAACATCAATGTGCTTTGTCTTTAAATGATAAGCAGGGTTCTTCACCAAAAACATTGCACTCTGACTGTCACACTCTATCCTTACATCTTGTTGTACCAACCCAATACCTAAACACAATCTTTGTAACCATACCGACTCCTTACTTGCATGAGTGGTTTCCATGTATTCAACTTCTATAGTTGAATGTGTCACTACAACCTGTCTTTTTCTCATCCAACTTATTGCTCCTCCAAACAGGTTAGACACATACCTGCTTGTAGATCTCCTACGATCCAAATATCCAACCCAGTATGCATGCACAAAGACATGTATATCCACCACTCTATCCAATCCCAATATTTCTTTGTAGCACAATCCATAGCTAGCAGTGGCACGCAAATACCTGAAAACCATTTCTACTTTTGTCTAATGCTCCTTCCCTGATTTTGACATATACGTGCTCAAAACTCCCACTGCATGTGTAATGTCCGATCTAGTATAGACCATTGAATACATCAAACTACCAACTACACTCGCATATGGAACATGAGACATGTCCTCCTCTTCTTTATGTGGCTTGGGACACTGATCCACAGATAACTTTACACCAACAGAAATAGGAACCTTGAACGGTTTACATTCGTGCATAGTAAACCTCTGCAATATTGTCTCAACATATTTTCTCTGATTTAACCAGAGTTTCCTCCTTTTCTGATCTCTTTTAATTTCCATGCCCAAAATGAAATTTGAAGCCCCGAGATCCTTCATGTAAAATTTAGAGGAAAACTGATTTTTCACATCCTGGATAATATCCTTGTTGTTTCCTATCAGCAACATGTCATCCACATATAAGACCAAATAAATCAAATGATCACCAATTAACTTAAAAAACACACTGTGATCTTCTTTGTTTCTTGTGAAGCCGAGTCCCAGCATATAAGTATCAAATTTTTGATACCACATTCTTGGTGATTATTTTAAACCATAAAGGGACTTTTTCATCTTGCATACTAGCTCCTTCTTTCCCCTCACAACATAACCTTCTAGTTGCTTCATATAGATTTCTTATTCTAGATCCCCATGTACGAATGATGTCTTCACATCCATTTGTTCTATCTCAAAATCAAATGCAACAACAAAAGATAACGGAAATATTATGGAGGAGAAAAAACCTCACCAAAATCAATTCCCTTTGCTACTAACCGAGCTTTGTATTTCTCCACTTTTCCTTGTGCATTCAACTTCTTTTTAAATACCCATTTTCTACTAATGGGATTTCTTCTAGTTGGCAACCCCAGTAGATTCCAAGCCTCATTCTTATCCAAAGATGCAATTTCTTCATCCATATCCCTTTTCCAAATATTTCCATCCTGTGAATCCACTACCTCCCTGATAGTTCTAGGATCATCATCAGTAATAGACAAAACAAAATTTGAACGAAAATAAGATGGACTATACCTTTCTGGTAGTCTTCTTTATCGATCTGATCTCCTCAATACTGGAGTATGAGGATCTTCTTCTTCTAATTCATGTTCTTATGTAGAGTCTGATTCCTTATCCTTTAAATCAAACTCTATCTTCTCTAGTTCTTCCTTACTTGGTAGGGCTTCCTATTTAACAACATCCTTCATTTCTCTAAATACCACATCTCAGATATACACTACCTTTTTATTTTATGGGTTCCAAATCTTATAGCCTTTGAGAACATCTCTATATCCAATAAAGATATACTTTTCAGCCTTCTTATCTAGCTTACTCATGTTTTCCTTTGGAACATGAACATATGCATCACAGCCAAAAACCTTGAGATGTGTGAGTGAAGGTTCCTTACCAGTCCATACCTCTTGTGAATTCTTGTCGTCCAACATTGATCAGGGTGATCTGTTGACTAGGTAACATGCAATACCCACTGCCTCTGCCCATAATTCTTGCCCTAACCTGGCACCATTAAGAATGCACCTTTCCTTTTCCACCAGTGTATTGTTCATCCTTTCCGTAACTCCATTCTGTTGAGGTGTATATGGAGTAGTCTTCTACCTTTCTATACCACACTTCTTACAGAATTCTTCAAATTCATTTATTTAGAACTCGCCGCCATTATCTGTCCTCAACACATTAATTATTTTCTCTGTTTGATTCTCAACAAGAGCCTTAAACTCTTTAAACCTATCGAAGACTTCATATTTCTTCCTAAGGAAATATATCCAAGTCTTCCTCGAGAAGTCATCTATAAATGAGACATAGTACATAGATTTTCCCAATGATGGGACCGAAACAGGTCCAAAAACATCACTGTGAACTAGCTGTAAAATTCCTTCTGCCCTCATTGCACCAGAGAGGAATCTTAGCTGATTTTTCTTCCCATATAGACAATTTTCACAGAAATCAAAATCTAGAGAGTAGTTAGACATAACTTCAACCATACTTTTACTGTGTAGTACTCAAATACCCTTCTCTCCAATATGCCCCAGTCTTTGATGCCACATCATAACCTTTTCCATAGAGACTGTATGAGTTCTTTCTTCTTCAACTCCAATATCAGGAACAATGGAACTATTGCACTAATCACTAAGGAATTCCATACTAATTTACCATACTAATGCCTTGTAGCTTATATAGAGTTCCAAACCGAAATCCCCTCAACAACACCATTTCTCCTCGAACCATCCTACATTTTTCCTTTTCAAATATTGTTTTTACCCCTGCATCGTCCATTTTGCTTACAAAAATTCTAATTTTTTGACAAAAATTGGATGTGAAGAACACTACGAAAGGTTCTAATCCTTCAATTTATGAGTCTCAACTTGATTCCTCCTCTTCCTATGATTCTTCTTGTTGAATCATTACCTAAGAAAGAATTACCTCCATCGTACCTTTAATATTCACAAAATCACTCCCTGTGGGGAGTCATATGAAAGGATGCACGAGAGTCAACCAACCATGCCTCATGATCTGCATGTGTGCTTGAAGAGGCCAAGTACACATCCTCTCCTTCTTCCTTGGAGGTATTTTCTTCTATAGAATAAGATTCTTCAGATCCCTTCTTTTTCTCAACTTTGGATCTACACTGCTTCTTGTAGTGCCCTTATTTTCCACATCTCCAGCATACCCTTACAAACTTTTCAGGAGATTTAGATATACCCTTAGACTTAGATCTCCCACTTGAGAAATTGGATCTATTTATTTCCTGGGAACATCCTCTTGCAAATAATGTGCTTGTGTTATGTCCTTCCATATTCTTCTATCTCATCTCCTCCGACAACAAGGATGAGACCACTTATTCAAACTTCAAGGAAGTTGTATTACTACCTATGGCCACAACCAGACTATCCCACGAGTCTTGTAAAGAACACAACAAACTAATACATTTATCTTCATATGAAATTTTAATCTCAACAAATACTAACTGACTTACCATAGTATTTAAGGTGTTCAAATGCTTTGCCACCGAGTCTCCATCTCTCATCCTCAGTTTATACAACATCTTTCACATAAATAGTTTATTTACCAGGGACATAGACTGATACAACTTCCGTAACTTTTCCCATAAATCCTTGGTTGTAGTTTCCTCTGACACATTCAATAATATTGAATCATAGAGACACAGTCGGATTGTGCTCTTTTCCTTCCGATCCAAAATTTTCCATTCATGTGCAGAAGTTCCTGTAGGTGAAATACCTGGATCTACCACAATCCACTGATCTCTGTCCACCAACAAATCTTCTATCTTGAGCTTCCATAGATCAAAATGTTTCCCATTAAATTTCTCGATCTCCATCTTCGAATTGCTTGCCATTTCTTTTCACTTGAGAAAACAATACCTCAAATATCCCACTGTAACAAGGCTTATCACAGTCCTGAGCCAAACCCTTGACCACAAAGGCGTCCCCCTAAAGCCAATAAAGCTCCGATACCAAATGTAAATTTTGACCTTGTACAATATCTACTGCAAACATATATTCAGTAAAGGAACAAAAAAGATACAATGACAAATACAAACATTACACAGAGATTTTCCCTTCGAAACTCAAACCGAGAAAACCAACATATTCTATATTATTAATCATGTTACAATGTTTGCAATACAAAATACATATATGATCCAGCGACATCCAAAACCCTAACCCAATGACCTAGATTAGTCAAAAGCCCTAATTCCTTAACCAAAAATAGAAAACCATCGACAAAGAAACCATGTGACGAAAAACCACCTAAATATAATGCAGTCTCGAAGAAAAAAGGGTGGGAACATCAAGAAAAAAATTATACAAACATAGAAAATTTCAATTTCAAATAGATGAAAATGATGAACTGGCTTGTTGGGTAGTAATTTCTAGACAATCCTACAAAGATAGACCTGCAGAAAATGTTAAAGAATTGGCCCGTAATTGTTGGTTGACATAATATCTTGTTTCCCCACATACAAGTGATGTGTTGCGACGAATAATAGCACAAAAACAATATGAAGAACATCCAAAACATATATTTCCAATTACACAAATAGAATTGTTCAATAAGTTCAAATAAGAGCACAAAGAAGTTTAAATTTCCATCAATACATTTGGTCAACAAAAACCATGGTTTGTTAAACCCATCAATGTTCGTGGCACTTGTTGTTGTCGTTATCATGCAAAATTTGAGTTGTATTATGACACTTTTCTTGATTTTGGTAAAATTTTATGGCCAAGTGCACCTCCTTCCACATTCTGTGCTTTTATATCTAAAATTCTATCTGAAATTATGTTCTTGTACACATGATATTTTTATTCACGTGTTCAAATTTATATTCAATCTTAAATCATTTTCTTGGGAGATTTCATGTTAACTAGTTCTTGTGTTGTGCATGTTTTTTTTGTATGTTGGAATCCAAGATGTAAATAGATCAATCCCATATGAAGCTAGGACAATACATGGGACACGAAAAATAAATTCAATTAAAACAAAACGTTATCAAAATATGTTTTCATTTGATAGAAGAAATGAGTCTTGTTTTTGTTCAGTTTGCATAGAGGATAGATAATCCATAGAGATTTGTGAAAACAAAAATGCAGAATATGTTAAATCTTGGAGACATATCGAACTTAATATAAAAGGAAAAATTCCACATGCAAGATCAGAGGAGATGGAATCAAATGAAATTATAGTGTCAGATGATGGCAATAGAGTTTCTAATCTTCTTAGAGAAGGTAATTTTTATGTTTAAATTTTTTCAAATAACTTGTAGATGTACTTGTGTGATAATCTAACACGAACTATTTGTTGTCGAATATATCCAATTATTTCAACGAGATGTCTTTTCCATGGTTGCACTTGTAGAAAACACTAAAAACGTGAAATATTATTTGATGTGATGCACAGAACAAAAGATGAGGTTATTAGAAGATTTTGATGATAATAGTTTTATATATGAAAGAGGATCCATTATATTGAAAGGATGTTTTTTTTAAGAAACCCATCAAACCGATACTCATGTTCACTTTCAAGACTACCAATTAGATGTCACAAGTTTTCAATATAGTCATTTGATATGTGCAACATGCGTAAAGTTAATAGAAGTTCAATAAAAAAAAAAGTTAGAAAATGGAAAATGTCCAAAGTCAATCATGAACGAATAATTGAAGATGGAATACCATTACGATTTCTTTAAACCAGTGACATGTACATTCCAAAATTTTATATTTTGCATTGAAAGTACATGTATTTATGAATATCTAAGATTCTAGAATCATTTCCAGTTTAGTTTACTTTCATTGTCCATTCAATTAAGAAAAATTGTATTTTTGATGAATAAAGTTTACCAAACCTTATTTACAATTTCAGGGAAGAACTGTAACATCCTTCTCTTGCGCGCACTGAGAAAACTTATTCTTTTAGGACACTTGCTTGCAAGTGATACAGATTATTATACTATTGCGTGTTTGATTATGGTTATGAGACATTTTGGATATGATGACATGTTATTTTGTTGTATTGACATAGAGAGGTGCTATTGACTCGGTTCTCCTAAGTGTGTAGGACTTTGGACCTCGAGGATACAAAGGCATTGATGAAACCCCTTGGAATCCAGACTAAGTCAATGAATGTACTATTGGGGTTTGATTGTTGTTGATATGACACATGTACATCTGATTGGATGTTATGATGATTGATTATTATTGCTGATATGATTTGTTGATGATGCATTATGATGATAGCTTGCTGACCAAACTCACATGTGGAGTACAAGGGTCACACACGACAACCAGAGACTTTCAGGGAGAGGTATGGAAAACAATCCTGCCATAGCCTACTAGCACTCCCACCATGTCTCTAACTATAGGTTAACGATTACCTAGTTCGAGAAGACCCACAATATCATGAGGTAGGCTGCAAAAGTCACTCACGATGATTCTAAGGGGTGCACAATAGGGCAGGGGCCTTATTTATTAAAGGCCTTTAGTATTCCATAAGATCACCTGGCATAGTATTGACTCGAGGGATTTTTTATGTCTACCAAATCAGTCAATAAGCAAGTGGCACCCTTGGAGCACGTAGTGCGTCTTGAAGGCCACGTCGCAGAAGGAAAATGGAAAGAGGCTAGCAACACCCTTGGAGCACGTACTGCATCCTGAAGGGCACGTCGCACAAGGAAAATGGAAAGAGACGAGATGCACCCTTGGAGCATGTAGTGCATCCTGAAGGACATGTCACACAAGGAAAACAAAAAAAGTGAGTGGCACCCTTGGAGCACCTAGTGTGTCGTGAAGGGAATGCCACGATTTATATGGGTAAGTGAATAATCCTAGTCGGCCTTAAAATGAATTTCATCATAAGTAAGATTTAAAAACAATTTCCCTAATAAAAATGTTGCCCAGCCTAGGAAATTAAAATCTAGGTCTAAGTGATACTTATGTAAAAAAGAAAAATAATCATAATCATAATTAAACATGTGATGAGAAGGGGGTAAGAAATTTAATTAATTTATTATAATCAAATTACCTTGGGGGATTTAAATATTTTAAAAAAGGGAATGCTTGTTTTTCTACATATGCTGATTAAATTTTATTAATTAAAAAGAAAAAGGGGTAAAAGGTGTTTTTTCTACACTTGCCAATTTGAGTTTTAGATAAAAATGGAAAAGAGGGAAGCCTAAAAGAAATAGGAAACTAAGGGGAAAAGGGGAAACATAAAGAAAAAGGGGAACGTAAGGAAAAAGTTGAATGACTAACTTAGTAAGGAATCTTTCCTTTAAGAACTTTCTAATTATGAAGTCAACTAGGAATTTAGTAAAGGTGTAAGTCATTTAAAATGTGTAAGGGAATATGGGGACACCAAGGAGTGATTTTAGGAATGCTTTTAGGTGGGTGAGGTAAATAGGAGTAATTAAATAATTAATGAAACTAATTTATGGTACAAATAGTGGGATGGATGGCATGTATACGGCGGAGGTTTTTCTGAATTAAATAATGAAAAATAAATTAAATGGAAATTTGGGAGGAGTATGGATATGACCTTTTATGCGTAAAGTTACACTGTAGAATTTGTGTCTTGACTCACTTATCTTGTGAGAGTTGGGATACCCATCTCAGGTAATGAGTGGTAGCTTGACCTTGCGAGGCAAGCTGGGAGCTAGTTGTTCTTTGGTATAGTGTGCATATCCCCTTTGCAGCTCGGGGGGCTCAGGGGGAGGAAGAGTACCACTAGCGTTGGCTGGGAGGTACTGATGAAGTCACATTGATCGACAAGCGGGAGCTAGATGGAGCGTGCACGAGACAACGACTTGGGGCTGTCGCCTTGGGCTATGGTACGCATGCGTTTATTTTGAATGGTAGATTAATATTGGTCTTGCGCTTTCATTACTGTTAGGACCACATATTGTACCCTTTTTTCCCATACTTTTTGCCATTGTTATACCCTTCATCACTAGTGTTTAGACTCATAATATCACTACATCTGATCATTCCAAGGTATATAAGGTCCTTTCTCATTATTGCATGCTTAATCTGTTTTGCATAATACTTTACATTACTTTTTGACCTAACCATTGATGAGAAGCGCATAAGTGTCCATATTTGCAGAATAGTATTTCAGACCGATGCTAAAACACAGAACTGGAGCTGATGCTGAAACACGGAAGCTGCTACATAGTCCAAGGACGCATATGCCGAAACACGGAACTGCTACGTAGTCCGAGGATGCATATGCCGAAACACGAAGCAGCTACACGGTTCAATGCAGATGCTGAAACACAGAGCTGTCACTCAGTTCAGAACAGATGCTGAGACACAGAGGAGGCCTCCACGATGCTGAAACACGAGTCCCGACAGCTAGCAGTCAAAACCGACACAGGACGTGAATTGCGTACTAACAGCATTAGCATCTATATGAAGAAGCCGTTACACCAGCCGTAACAGCAACGCTTCGTCCAGCCCCTGTATTAGCATTCGGTTGCATAAGAATAGGACACCCTATGCTGATTTAGAAAGAAGATCTGATTTAGTGTAGGATCCAGATCTGCCTTGTAATGATTGTATTGATGGGATTTCCCTTTAAATTGAGGGGAAATCACCATTCAAAAATCCAACTTTTTAGGTACTAAGAATTTCAGAGAAGCGGGACGTGTTCGATCTTTCCAATTTGTAATGTGGTATTTCAACAGATGCATAGAAGACTTCTTTGATAATTCATCTCTAAGTTTTCCCGTTTCAGGGGAATCTTGTGAGAAGGGAGGGCCCACCTTCTTCACAAGATCCACCCCCTTAGTTAGAAGTGTGATTGCTTAATTCTTGTTTATATTTTGTTTGACTGTCATTTGCTGAAACACTGTTTTATGGATTTTGCGTTGCTGAAACACTACTGACTCTGTCTTAGTTATTGAATCGAACTTGTAATTCTTTTTATCAGCAATCTTGTGTGGTGATT